>JAUKPS010125233.1:344-18596 GCA_032273165.1 Chlorellidium tetrabotrys
TGGTACAGCAAAGGCGGAAGAGGTTCTGGCAGCTGCGCGGAAGTTACTTGAAAGTGAATACGCTATTTGGCATGCACATAAACTATTGCTGGACGGAATACGTTTTAATGCTGATGCCAAAGTGCTTATAAATGACTTGTGTGGTGATGAAACTTTTCAGGAACTCTTAAGGCAGCCTGATGGCTTTGCTCTGCACGAAACACTTGCTTTTGCAGAAATCTAGAAATCTGGCACGATCGGGTGGACGCAATTTGAAGCGATACGTAATGTTGAAAGGGAAAAACTATGAGGCGATGCAAATCAAAACGTTTTTTTTATTTTTTAACGCTCTTTCAAATAATGCTTTGTGACTTTCGTGTAAAGGTTGAAATCTACCACAAAACATAGCAAATTGATTTTTTTTTCTTTCTAAAGAAGATTCAACGTGAATAAACTCTTTCCATTCATTATTTTCCATAACAACTCTATTTTTATTTTTATTAGCAACCATAAGACAGAAGTATATAAAATCCTTGTCTAATAGTTTATTTTTCATTATATTTATTTTTTTATGAACCCATTGAATATTTCCATCAACATACCCTCTACGACTATCTATTCTGTCTAAAGAGCAAGTTGTTTGTAAAGTTCTATTTTTTCTTATTTGAGAAAATTTTATATCTAATCCCGAAAGCGCACATTTTTTATTTTGATGAAGCAATAAATCCCAAATACTTTCAATCGTAATATCAAATTCAATTTTTCTTTGTTTTGCGCCTCTTTTTATAGTTGTAAAAAAATCTAAAGGAATATCTCCGAAACCTCTCCAAGACGGGTGTTTTGCATTAGATTTAATCCAATCACAACCACAACTTGTTGTATCGCCTCTTACTAATAATTTACGCATTAAAATTTTTTGTTTTCCGCAATCACATTGACATAAATACCTCCTTGTTTTATTAATCGTTTCAACGTAATTTAAAGCAATCAATTTTCCAAATCTTTGACCTGAAATATCTTTTATAACTGACATACTAATAAATATTTCCTACGTTATTTTCAAAAATAACACCCGTTGCGTCACAAACAATATGGTGCTTCTCCCCAACTTCCTCAAATGTTTCAGTCAAAGTTCTCGTAGGGCAAGAAATTTTAATTTCCGAAGTATGAAATTCTTGATTGTCAATTATAATACGCCATTTTTGAGTTCCGTCTATGTCGGTATTGTTGTATCTAATTCTAACCAACGATGTAAGTTTTTCGCTACTTACAAGTGCTACTTTTCTTCCGTCAAGAATTTGTCTTTGGATAGTTTGCACTTTTGTTTCCTTGTGTTGTTTTGTAGTTTCCATATAATTAGGAGTTTAATTTGTTTAATAACTCATTCAAAGAAGTAAGTTCATCTACATCGGTTGTATCAATGTCGATAAAGTCTTCAGTAGGCGGTTGATAGTCCGCAACGTGAAACGCTTCTCTCCCTCTAATTTCTGTGGTGTGAACGTAAATCTCTTTAACGTCATTAGAAGACTTCAATTCATCTCTCAAGTCTTTGTATGGGGAAACCAAAGAAACAATGACATCGTAGCCTAAATCATCTAAATATTTGGCTATTGCTATTGCTTGGGATATGTTTGCTCTGCGACCTTGTTCCGAGTAGTCTTTGTTTTGGATAATTCTTCTTAAATCATCTCCGTCAACTAAAAATATTTTTTTATCTCCAAACGCTCTAAATGATAAGGCGTTTTTCAAATGTTTTGCTAATGTGGTCTTACCTGCGTGGGGCTGACCTGTAAACCAATAAACCATAATTAAGATATTAAGTAATGAAGTGTAAGAATAGCACTAACTGTGATAAATTCTATCAAATAAACTATTTTTGAAATAGGTAAGTGAAGTTTTTTAGGGACTTTTTTATTAGAAAAATTTATTCTGTTCATTATAAAGTTTGTATAATTTACCGCCAAAGCAAACCCTAAATAAATCAAAAAAAGAAAGTGGCTAATTAAAAGGAATAAATTAAATAAGAAAAAATATTTTTCAGGAAAATCTGCCATATAACCAATGAAATTCCAAATAAAAAATAAAACTCCGAGTAGTTGTCTTGGGTAGTACTTATCAGATGTTTTTGGTTTACAATAATCTTGTGATTCAGTTAAATCTAAAATGTTGTTTTTTGCGCCTAAACACACATCTCTTTTATGGTCGTAAGAAATAAAATTGTAGTAGGAAACTATGAAATATAAAATTCCAAGTGAGTAAAAAATGCTTTCCATATTGTTGTTATCTTGGCTACTATTTTATCAATAGTAAATTAATTTGTACCAAAATTACAAAAAAAATGTATCTTTGTATAAGAAACCAAGAATTTTTTTATGAAAACTAAACTTTTATTTTTAGCACCGCATTTAAGCACGGGTGGTATGCCAAGTTTCCTGCTAAAAAGAATCCAATTACTTAACGACTTATTTGACATTTATGTAGTAGAGTATGCTTGTTTATCGGACACTTACATATTACACCGAAAACAAATACAGGAAATTTTAGGCGACAAGTTCTATACTTTAGAAGAAAACAAATTAGAGTTATTAACAATTATAAAAAATCATAACATTGATATTGTACATATCGAACACGAAGTAGAGGGGTTTGATATGGGAATGGTTAATATGCTTTATCGTAATGATAGAACTTACAGAATTGTTGAAACGTGTCATAATGTAGTATTTAAAGCCAAAGACAAAATTTTTATACCTGATGCTTTTGCTTTGTGTACTCCCTATCATCTTGAAACTTTTAGCGAAATAGATACTTATAAACAAGTTATTCAATACCCTTTAGAAAATAATGTTTGCGACTTTAATAAAAAGACTGAATCAGCAAAAAGTTTAGGTCTTGCTGAAGACAGAATTAATGTTTTAAACGTTGGTCTTTGGACTAAAGGAAAGAATCAAGGCGAGGCAATAGAAATAGCCAAGAAAAACCCAAGCATAGATTTTCACTTTGTTGGCAACCAAGCAATGAATTTTGAAGACTATTGGAAGCCTCTTATGGAAAACCTACCTGAAAACGTAAAAGTTTGGGGAGAGCGTGATGATGTCAATGTTTTTATGGAAGCCTGTGATATTTTTATGTTCAATAGCATCTTTGAATGTAATCCTTTAGTAATAAAAGAAGCAATCGGGTATCAAATGCCTATATTTGCGCACAACCTACCTCAATATTGCGGAATGTATGATAATTACATAAGTCCAATAGAAGATTTTGGACTTAAAAAAGACAAGCATTATTTAGCAATAGACGAGAGCGACAAGTTTACAAAAGAATCTACTGAATTTTATAATTTAATATTAAAAACAAAAATGAAAAAACAAGAAACAAAATCAACTTACAGGTTTATTAACCATTTCGTAAATGGTGTTTACTTTGAAATTTTAGGAGATAGTCACTCCAACTTTAGAGTTCAATTCTCTGATAAAGTAGGAAACATTTTATACGAGGAAATTATCAAGTGTAACTCTTGGATTAAATTAGACCGTCAGTTCTATACGGATTGGAATATCAAAGTTTGGGAAAATGACCAACTTGTTTATAATGAAGATATTTCATTAAAAGACAAACGAGTTATGATTGGGTTTGAATCTTCTTCTTTAGGTGATACTCTAGCTTGGATGCCTTACTGCGATGAGTTCCAAAAGAAACACGATTGTAAATTAATTGTTGCTACATTTAAAAACTTCTTATTCAAAGACCAATATCCAAATATTGAGTTTGTTGAGCCAAGTACAATAGTACCTAACTTATTTGCTAAATACGATTTAGGTTGGTTTTATGATTTTAATAGAGAGCCAGTATTACCAAGTACAATACCATTACAAGCTACTGCTACAAATATTTTAGGTTTGGATTATTACGAAATAAAACCAAAATTGAATTTTACGCCAAGAATGAATGTTGCAAATACTGACAAACTTTATGTTTGTATAGCTCCAGATTCGACTGCTGGTTGTAAGGAGTGGAGTTTAGAAAATTGGCAAGGTGTTGTTGACTTTATAATTAACAAAGGATATGATGTAGTTAATGTATCTATTGATTCAAAATATAATCTGAAAAATGTTTTTATACCATCTAATTTAACTTTAGATATGACTATGCAAATAATTCATTATTCAGAGTTCTTTATTGGATTGAGTAGTGGGTTAAGCTGGTTAGCTTGGGCGTTAAATAAGCACGTTTTTATGATTGCAAACTTCTCTGAAGAAAACCACGAATTTAAAACTGATTGCACCAGAATTGTTAATAAAAGCGTTTGTAATGGTTGCTGGAATAATCCTAACTTTAAATTTGACAAAGGAGATTGGAATTGGTGTCCGATTAATAAAAACCTACCTAAACACTTTGAATGTCAAAAAAGTATTACTTCTCAAATGGTAATTGAAAATATAGAAAATTATACATAAAAAGAAAGCACCTTAATTGGTGCTTTTTTATTATACATAACCGAAATAATCGTAAAACCATTTATAAGTGTTCTTTATGTTGTTACATAATTCATACCCTAAAATTTCATCATAATCATCTGGTTTACGTTCAAATTTTTGTCTTAAAACGTGGTCGCCATAAATTCCGTGAATAATATCGTTTTCGTGTGTTATTTGAGTAACATTTTCAAAATCGTGTCCTTCATAATAAGGTTTGCCAATATAATCGTAAAACCTTCTTAATTCGTACTCTGGGTTTGCCATTAAATCCTCGTATCTAATAAATAGCATTTTTTTATCTATACCTTGCTGAATACAATCTTTAAGTCTATCCATTGCAATTCCAACTGGTACACCATCTGCCCAAATATTAATTCTTTTCTCTAATGTAGTTCCAACTAATTGTGGTGCATTTTGAATATGATTTTCTCTATGTGGATTTTTTCTAAAGTTTTTTTCCATTGAGCAATATACTGAACGCACATCCCTAACCATACAAATTACTTTTGGATTATCAATAAACATTTCAAGAAGTCCGTAATTTACACCCCACTCTCTACTTTTATCCACGACCATTGGCTTATCTGTAAGACCATCGAAGTACCCTTGCATACCAGCACGAGAAAATTCAACAAAAGCGTTTTGCATTTGTTTAGCATCTTGGGATTGAAACGCTTGGGAGCTATTATAAACATTTTTGGAAGTCAATATTAAATCTGCAAGTCCTGAAGTAGGCGTTACATATATATCTGGGTTTTGACCTATTACATTTTGAATTAATGTAGAACCTGAACGAGGTAATGAGGAATTAAAAAAAAGTTCTTTTTTCATATTAGTTGTTATTTTAGTTTCTGGTAAATCTATCACTGGGTTTCATTTGAATTAACAAAGAGGAGTTACCCAGCTCAAAGAGTTTATATTATGATTTTGGTGCATCCATATTTGGTGCTGGTGGTGTAACTATTATCGGTTCTTTTTTATCTAATTTATCTTTTGCCTTTTGCAATTCTGCAATTAGCTTATCAATAAAAGGTTTTAAATCAGCATCATCTTTTACATCAAATCCATTTTTTGACATCCAACGAATATCATTATACCCAAAAATATTCACTGCGTGAAAGTCCGTTATCAAAGTTGTATTATCTGCTGGTTTTTTAGCAAATATACTACCCAATAAAGGCGTTACGTTAGTTAAGGTATCAGTTGCAACTTTAACTGACAAATCTTTTGAATTAATTTGAGTTTCTCCATATCCAAAGATATGAATTGTGAAATTTTCCATATTATTTATTATTATTTTGATTAACTTGAATAACTGGTTTTAATGTTTCAGCACCTTTCCAGAATTTAGTATTCTTATCTTTTCTTGTACCTATTACAAGTACATTATATTCTATATCCATATTAGCTTTAATTATAACTTTAGAATAACTATCATCTACTATTCCATAAGCTACACCAAAACCATTTTTAGGAGTAATCCAAACTTGTGCATTTTTATTTAAGTATTTAAAATAATCTGGCAAATCAATAGTTGCTTCTCCATTAACTACTACAACATCAAATCTGTATATGTTATCCCCTTCAGTTGGCGATTCAACAAAAGAGTGATTTAATTTGTATGTTTCTTCTTTAATTGGGTCTGGATGGTCTATACTAAATGTACCACCAGCTTTAGATAAATAATTAACAAATGTTGTGTTACTTGCATTTGCAGTTATACCACTACCAATTATATGTGTATTACTAAAACTATTTGGTATAGTGTTATATCCTGCTCCTAAAATACTGGAATAAGAACCACAATTAGTATTATTACGACCACCACCAATAAATGAGAAATCAGCATTTATAAAATTGGAATATCCTCCTACCATATGTGAATTACAACCTCTTACAATATTATTGATACCAGTAACTATGGATGAATTATTACCACAAACTACATTTTGACAACCACTTCCTATAAAAGAATAAGAGTAACAAGTTTTATTATAACAACCTCCAGCAATTACTGAAAAATTACCACCTGAACCAACAACGTTACAATAACCTCCTCCAATAGTTGCATAACCTCCATTCGCTTTATTATTTTGACCACCACCAATTGTAGCTCTATTACCAGAAGCACAATTTATATAACCTCCTCCAACATTTGAATAATTACCAGTTGCACAATTTCCTCTACCTCCACCTACTGTTGTAAAATTACTTATAGAAAAATTAGAAAAACCTCCACTTATTGTAGAATAAAGACCTGAAGAATTATTCCCTTTACCACCACTAATACTTGAAAAACTATTAGAAGAAGTATTGCTTTGACCTCCACCAACAAATGAAGCAGAACCAGAAGCACAATTATATCTACCACCACCAATTGTTGAAATATATCCTGAAGCAATATTACTTTTACCACCACCTATTATTGAATCATATCCAGATGCAATGTTATATTCTCCACCACTAATTGTTGCTTGATTGCAAGAAGCAGTATTATATCTACCACCACCAACAAAAGCTAATTGAGAAGATGCAATATTTTTATAACCACCACTTATTGTTGATTTATTACCAGAAGCACAATTATAATATCCACCACCAATACTTGAAAAACTATTAGAAGCAGTATTACCTAAACCACCACTTATTGTTGAATTAAAACCAGAAGCAGTATTGTTATAACCACCCCCTACAAATGAACAATATCCAGAAGCAGTATTTTTATAACCACCACCAATTGTAGAAGTAATACCAGATGCAATATTACATTTACCTCCACCAATAGTTGATAATTGTCCATTACTACAATTATTTGAACCACCACTAATAGTTGATAAAGTTCCATTACAAGAAATACTATTATAAGAACCACCTCCAATAAAAGAACAAGCACCACTATTACAATGTAGTAAACCACCTCCTATTGTAGATAACTTACCAGCATTGCAACACATTATTATTCCAGTTAAATCTCCAGTAAAGAATCCTAAAGTACCTCCAGAAGTATTATGACCAATACCACCACCTATTGTAACACCAAATGCACAACATTCATTTATTGTTGATTGAATTATGTTTCTTTGACCACCAGCTATTACTGAATGTCTTGAATTTGTTTTATTACACCAACCACCACCAACAGTTGAATAAGTTGCTGAAGCAGTATTACATTTACCACCAGCTATTGTTGTATAAGAAGAAGAAGCAGTATTATATTTACCACCACCAACAACTGAAATATAACCAGAAGCAGTATTACCATAACCCCCTCCAATTGTTGCATAGTTTGTAGTTGTATTACTTCCTTTCCCTCCTCCAATAGTAGAATAATTTCCACACGCCCAATTACCTACACCACCACCAACGCTTGAATAAGAAGTAGCTCTATTACTTTGACCACCACTAATACTTGAATAAGAACCAATAGCACAATTTTGTCCACCACCAGCAATTGCTGAATTTTGACCACAAGCAATATTATTTTGACCTCCTCCAATAGAACTATAATTATTACCACTTGTATTAAATCTACCTCCAGCAATTGTACTAGCAAAAGCAGTAATTGTATTACAATAACCTCCACCAATTACTCCTACGGATTGACAAATAGTATTTTTACTTCCACCTGAAATTGTAGATATACTTGCATTTGCAGATGTAATAACATTACAAAGTCCTCCTAATACCGAACTATATCCACCAACACCACAAACGCTATTGAATTTACCACCACCAATTACACTAAAACCAACTGAATTATTAATATTGTTTACACAACCAGCACCAATAAATGACATTAAAGAATTACTTGCTATGGTATTACTTTGACCACCCACAATAGCAGATATGCTTGAATATGCTTTATTTAATTTACCTCCTAAAGAAGCACTATATCCACCACCTGAAACGTTACCTACACATTCTCTAACAGAAGATAAAGTACCAGCACCTAAAACAATTACTGCATTAAGACCTGATGAACCTGATGTACCATTCGTTCCTGATGTTCCATTTACTCCACTTGTACCATTTGTACCATTAACACCTGAAGTTCCAGAAGTACCAGCACCACCATTAACACCTGAAGTACCACTTGTTCCATCTATTCCTGAAGTACCATTGATACCAGAAGTTCCGTTAATACCTGAAGTTCCAGAAGTACCATTGATACCAGAAGTTCCACTTGTTCCATTAACACCAGAAGTTCCGTTTACCCCTGAAGTTCCACTCGTTCCATTTACCCCTGAAGTACCTGATGTTCCGTTTACGCCTGAAGTTCCGTTAGTTCCGTTTACTCCACTCGTTCCATCAATACCACTTGAACCTGAAGTACCACCAGCACCACTAACACCTGAAGTTCCTGATGTACCATTTGCACCATTAACACCACTTGTTCCGTTTACACCTGAAGTTCCACTAACGCCTGAAGTACCACTTACACCTGAAGTTCCGTTAGAACCATTTGTTCCACTTGTTCCATCTATTCCTGAAGTTCCTGAAGCACCATTAAGACCAGAAGTACCTGATGTTCCATTTGCTCCATTTGTTCCTGAAGTACCATTAATACCAGAAGTACCAGAAGTACCATTAACGCCTGATGTTCCTGAAGTTCCGTTTACACCAGAAGTTCCTGAAGAACCTGATGTACCATTTACCCCTGAAGTTCCGTTTACACCAGAAGTTCCTGAAGAACCACTTGTACCATCGATTCCTGATGTACCATTTATTCCTGATGTACCTGAAGTACCATTAACACCTGAAGTACCATTTATACCTGATGTTCCACTCGTTCCATTGACACCACTTGTTCCATTGACACCACTTGTTCCGTTAGAACCATTACTACCACTTGTTCCAGTTGTTCCTGAAGTACCATTTACCCCTGATGTACCATTACTACCAGCAGTTCCTGATGTTCCATTAACGCCTGATGTTCCACTTGTTCCATCTATACCAGAAGTACCATTTACTCCAGAAGTTCCTGAAGTACCAGTTGTTCCTGAAGAACCATTTGTTCCTGAAGTACCACTTGAACCATCCCCACCAGAAGCACCATCTAAATTTACAATCCAAGAATTATAAGTTCCTGAACCAACTGTTCTTGTAGGCGTTGCAAATGCTAAAGCACCAGTTCCTGAATTATATGTTATTACTTCACATTCTTGAAAGTTTGATACATCGTAAACTATAATAATAGATTGAGCTGGGGTATATGCAAGTCCAGTACCTACGATTAAAGTTCCTGAATTACCTAAAGTAAACGAAGTTGAAGAAGTTGTCTTATAAAAATCTCCATCTAAACCACTTGTTCCACTTGTTCCAGTAGTTCCTGAAGTACCACTTAATCCTGAAGTTCCGTTTGTTCCTGAAGAACCACTCGTTCCATTAACCCCTGAAGTTCCATCAATTCCTGAAGTTCCAGCACTACCATTAGTTCCTGAAGTTCCATTTATTCCACTTGTACCATTTATACCAGAAGTTCCTGAAGTACCATCTGCACCTGAAGTTCCTGAAGTACCATTACTTCCTGAAGAACCACTTGTACCATTTACACCAGAAGTTCCATTTATACCTGAAGTTCCATTACTACCAGCAGTACCACTTGTTCCATCTATTCCTGAAGTACCATTGCTACCAGCAGTACCTGAAGTTCCGTTTACACCTGAAGTACCATTAGTTCCTGAAGAACCAGAAGTTCCGTTTACTCCTGAAGTTCCATCTGTACCTGAAGAACCATTAGTTCCTGAAGTACCATTAGCACCTGAAGAACCTGAAGTTCCAGAAGTTCCATTATTACCATTTATACCAGAAGAACCTGAAGTTCCATTAGTTCCATTAAATCCAGAAGAACCTGAAGTTCCGTTAGTTCCGTTTATTCCACTTGTTCCATTAATACCACTTGAACCTGAAGAACCACTTGTTCCATTAACACCTGAAGTTCCTGAAGTACCATCGATTCCTGAAGTTCCATCAATACCTGAAGTTCCTGAAGTTCCATTTGCACCATTTACACCACTTGTACCACCTGAACCTGAAGTTCCAGCACTACCATTAGTTCCTGAAGTTCCAGATGTACTACCTACGGCAACACCAACTTGATTTGAAACTACAATTATTGATGGTGCTAAAGGACTTGCGTATGGAGTTGTTGTAGATGGTTTTGCAACTAATCTTGCAGTTGCATCGGCAGAAGCAAAAACAAACTCCACATAATCATTTGCTTGTAAATCAAAAATATAAGAAACAAAAGGTAGAAATTCGGCATTTGCTCCAATTAATTCAATGTAAGATGTTGTTCTTGGTTCATCTACTCCATTAATTCTTGCCCAAATTTTAACTTCATCATTACCACCACTATTTTTATCTACTTGTGCTGAATATCCTATTTCATATATACCAGCATACGGAAAAGTAATTTGAGAACCACTTATTGTGATTCCATTACTAATTTCTGTTGTGTTATATGTAATTATTGTTGGTATGTTTGACCCAGTAACGACTTGTGTAGTAGTATCAGAAAAACTACCATACCAGTTAGCAATACCTGAACCTGATGAACCATTAATACCAGAAGTTCCAGCACTACCAGTTGTTCCTGAAGTTCCAGTTGTTCCACTTGTTCCACCAGTTCCTGAAGTTCCATTAATACCTGAAGTTCCTGAAGTTCCGTTTATTCCTGAAGTACCTGAAGTACCACTAACACCTGAAGTACCATTAATACCAGATGTTCCGTTTATTCCTGAAGTTCCGTTTATTCCTGAAGTTCCGTTAGTACCATTTGTTCCTGAAGCACCATTAGTTCCATTTAAACCTGAAGTTCCTGAAGAACCACTTGTACCATTAACGCCTGAAGTTCCATCTGCACCTGAAGTTCCAGAAGTACCATTAAAACCAGAAGAACCATTTGTTCCTGAAGTTCCACTTGTTCCTGAAGTTCCACTAACCCCAGAAGTACCTCCATTAACATATTCTGATAATAACTCTATATTACCATAAATGTCTTTAACCATTGCTTGTCTGGAAACTCCATCGACAAATAATGCTAAACTATTACCATCTGGTGATTGTATATTTGATTTTCCTGAACCACTAACTTCTGCCATAATTTTTTTTTATATACTACACAATACAAAGAGTACCATTATTATTCCAAATAGAATTTTTAGGTAATCCTTTACTTGATGTAGGTAATTTTGTAATAGAAAGATTTTCAAAAAATGTTGTATCGTTTCTATCTGCAACTATATTAGAGCCAATAATATGAGAATTAGTGTGTTTGCTAATTTTATTATTTTCCCCAGCTAAAACAGAAGAAAATTTACCATCAACATTATTTAGACTTCCACCATTGATTATTCCAAAATCGGCATCAACAGTATTTCCTTTTCCACCATTAATAATAGTATGACTATTGTCAGTTGTATTTGATTCTCCACCATTAATTACAGAGAAGTTACCTCTATTAACATTAAATTCACCACTTAAAATAACATTGTTTTCCCCTATTAGAGAATTGTTACCATTGATTGGTCTAATGCAGTTTTTTTCTTCTACTAAATAAAATTCGCTTTGACTTGAAGAATTAGAATTTTGTTGAATAAAATTAGATAATAATTCAACATTACCATTAATATCTTTTAGCATAACTTCGTTTGTTACGCTATCAACATATATTGCTAAACCACCACCATTTGGTGCTTGTACGTTTGATATTCCAGCTTTTATTATGCCCATAATTAAATATTTTAAATTTTAAAATCCTAAATTAGATACTGCAAAAGCAATAAATGAACTTTGTGTAAAAGGTGTATCTGTTGAATCCACACAAGTTGATAATGGTTGATTAAAAACTGAAGTAAAATTACCTAAATATTTATTGTAAATCAATGCCATAGGCGTTGGTTCTTTTAAACCTAATACATCAATAGCACACGCATCTTTTGGTATAACCAAAATTACTTCACCATTTGTTGATATTTGCAAACTACCTACTACAATTTCTAATTTATTCATTTTTATATTTTTAAAAGTTTAAGAATTAATCCCCAAACAAATGTTAGCACCAATCCACCACCAACTAATTTTGATTTAAATTGCTTGTCTTTTTCTATATAGGCAGTATGTTCTTCTACCTTTTCGATTAATCCAGTTTGACCATAAGTTTTATCGCCAATTACTGTTTGATTTAATTTAACTAAAGATAAATTAACTTCTTGAATTTTTAAACTCATAGAAGATATATTTTCTTTAATCCACGCTATATCAGATGCACTTACTTCAACTTTTTCTTTTCTTGTAGTTGGTTTTCTTTGTACTGCCATATTATTAATTTATAATCCTAATTCTCCCAAGTGTTTACCAAGAGAGATGTTTTTACCATTTTTATATCCGTTGTAAAATGATAATCCGATATTATTATTTACTTTCATAATAAACGAACAAACATTTAACACATCATCGTTTGTATCATTTGCATACAACTCTAATGACTTTTTTAGAAAAGGATTTGCCAATGCTTCGTATTGAAAAATATCCATTTTCTTATCCATTATTTGTAAGAAACTAACGTTCTCAATTGCTTTAAAGTTATTACACATTGTGTAAAAAACAGTGCCATTTGGGTCGTTTGTTACTTTAATTTGAACTTGCTCTGCTGGTATATTATATGCTTTTGCGTATTTTGTAATCCCAGTAGTCATAATCTTTTTAACTATTCCTTCTACCATTTTGTTGTTATTTTAATAAGTTTCTCGTGTAAAATTAACTATTTTATTCCTAAAAATTTTGCTAAACGTGGATTTTTTTCTTTGAAGTTCCCAACTTTTTTACTCAATCCATAATCTCTTAATAAATCAGAAGAATATTGGAAAGTATCATTGTTAAATTCTAAAGTGTAATCGATACCAACAAATTTAACCTTTATGTAACCAGAAACCTCAAAATTAATAGGTTTTTTACCTAATACATCTTGAATAAATGGTAATATTAAAACTTGTGATTCTTTTATGTTAATAACTCCATCAGTTTTTAAAGTAAATGAATTATTAGGTAATACCAAAAATGGTGTTGTTTTCTTTGCATTTGCGAAGTTTTTACCTTTGTATGATATTTTTAAATCATATTCATTAATTAAGATTTGAAAGTTAGATTTGTTGATAACTTCCATTTCAATAGATGCGTTTATCTTATCGCTATCATACGATAAAATTTTAAAATTCTTGATTCTATAATCATAATTTAACGCTAAATCAATTTGGTATTTGAAGTATCTATATAATCCAAAACCAGCTAATCCTATACCACCTAATAATAATACCTTTTTCATATTATTTTTTTTTACTTATAAATACTTTAAATAATACCAATGTTAATGCTACTCCACCTAATATTACTGCGTATCTTAATATGTTTTTATTTTGAAATTCTTTTTCTTTATCAATTCCTTGCATTAAGTCATTTTGCTTATTCAAAAAACTTTCCATTCTTGAAACTTCATTACTATCATAAACTACTCCAATACCAGCCATAACTTATTTTTTATATGTAACACTAATAATAACCCCTAATCCTATCAACAAAATTGCACTACCAAAAGCTATTTGCTTGTTTCTTTTTTGTATGCTTTCAGTTTGTATTCTTATCCTATCAACTTCCGAATATTTATCAGCAATAGATGAAATTACTTTACCACGTTCCTCTGCAATTACTTTAGCACAATTTTGGTCTTGACTTTGTTTTTTCCTTCTATCAGATAAACTTTTACTTGCGTTTACTTGTTCTTCATTAAATTGTTTTGTCCAATAATTAGTATTATTAACTAACTTATTAATTTGTCTATCTAATTCTAAACAATCTTTAGTTTCTGGAAAACTTAAACTTAATTCTGCTGATGTAAATGGCATAATTTATTTTTTTAATACAATGAATAATCCAGTTAATAAAACTAATCCTCCAACGCCTATATAAACGTATTTTTCTTTTTCATTTTGTGATAAAACTTGTTCCTCCATTTTTTCAGCTAATTTAGTTGAAACTACTGCGGTATCGGTTAATCTTATCGTTTCTATTTTATCTCTACAATTTTTATTTGTAAATTCATTTTCTCTTTGGTTCAAATCTGATTCTAGTCTAACAACTAAAATATCTTCATTTTTAGTTAATCCACTTGTAGTCAATGCTTTTTTACGCAAATCTAAAATGTTTTGTTTAAATTCTCTAATTCCATTATCTAATCCAGCACATTCTTGAAAAGAAGCATTTGAAACTTTTATATCTGATTTTATGTTTAAAACACAATTTTTTGTATTATATGTCTTTTGGTCTGTATCTAGCAAACCTTTATAATATATTAAATCTCCAGCAGTTGCTGAATTTTCTCTATTTTTATCTGGGTCTTTTTCTAAAGATGAGATTTTTTCTTTATAAGTATCAATATTTTCTTTTAGTCTATTACAATCGGTTGTATCTTGATTTTTTTCTGAACCAACACAACTTGATTTTTCCCATTCTGAATTAGCTAAATTATAAGTATTCATTAATTGATTTCTTTGTTTATCAATACCTTGCCAATAACTAATTTCTTTTTTATCCCCAGAAGCAATTTTTCTTTGTTGTTCTGTTGTTGGAGAAACATTTTTTAAATTAAACTCTTGTAAATCTCCAAAAGTCTTTTCTTTCTCGTAAGCTAATCTATCGCATTTTGTAGATTCATTTTCTGCAAAACCGATTTTCTTATCTTTTAAAGAAAGTATGTAGGCAATTGTTCCACCTCCTACTACTACTAATGATAATCCTAATACACTTTTCATTTAATTACTTTTTTTGTCTATTAAATACTTAAAAAAAAATAATGTTGTAACAATAGAAATTACAATTACTGAATATCTAATTATTTTTTTATTTTGAAATGTTGTTTTACTTTCTTCTTCATTTAAAAGTACATCTTGTTCTTTTATAAATTGTTGCAATCTACCATATTCTGCAACATCGTAACTTTTACCAGCAGTTTCACTTAAACTCATACTATTTCTTTTTTTTAAGCAAACTAAACATTACAATAGCCGATACCAAAAAAAATCCTCCAAAAATCAATCTTTGATTTACTTGTTTTTTAGTTGCTAATTCAATTCTTACTTTATCTATACCTTTGTATTTTGTTGCAACATTATTAACTAATCCTAGAGCAGTATTGCTAAAAACTTTATCACAATTACTTTCAGCATATTTTTTTTTATTTTGTTCTATAACAGAATTTGCTACATCAATTGGTAATTCACCATCTATTAAAGCTAAAGATTGTTGCCCACCCATAATGTATTGTTTTAACATAAGGCAATTTTCTAATGCTGGATTTGTACCACAACCACTTGCTTTATATTCGGCTTTATATGTGTTTATTTTTTCTTGTAAACACTTTTCTTTATCTTGTTTTTTTTTATTTATTATAGCATTTTGAATTACTGGTTCTGCAATAGATTTTCCAAGTTGTGTTTCCAACAATTGTATGTACTCTAATCGTAGATTACAATTAAATTTACCAATTTCATCAAAAGTTTTTGGTTTATCACACATATTATTTTCTTAATAAAATTATTAACATTACCAATAAAGTTACACTACCTAATCCTATGTAAATCTTTTGCTCTTTATTTGATTGACCTATAATTCTTTTTTCTTGCTCTACTGCATTATTTGTTATTAATTCAGCAGTTTCATTTAATTTTTTAAACTCAATAACACCTTGACAATTTTTAGAATTAAAATATGCTTGATTACCTATTTTTTGTCCGTGTAAACTTTTTAAGTAATCAGAACTTAAATCACCTTGTTGATTAAGTTGAGTTATTTCTTCTAAAATTTTTTTTAGGTTTAAATCAACTTTAAAACAATCTTGATTAAGAAATGGATATTTTTCACTCGCAGTCATAAATTATTTCTTTTTCTTTTTTTATAAAAGTTTATATGCAATAATTAAAGCTAATAAAATACCACCATATAAAACATAATTTTTCTTTTTAGGAGTATTAGGAGTTGAAGCATTTTCTGTTTCAGTATCAGCACTACCACCACTACCACCACTACCACCACCGATACCACCAGTAACACCTCCAGTAGTACCTCCAGTTTGTATTCCAGAAACTGTTATAGGCGTTGGTTGTTCTTTAACAATTGGAGTTCCTAATTCTGGTTCTGCCACAACACTTGCTCCACTTCCTTTTGGTGGAATTGGAGATGCTTCTACTTGTGGCGTAACTAAAAGTGGAGGTGGGTTTGTTTCACCAGTTTCAGATGCTGGTGGACTTGCAAGATATGGTCTTACACGAACACCACCAGTTACACCACTTCCAATTGTAGGATTTCCAGCAACATCTTGTGGTGAATTATAAGTTGGGTCAATAACAACATCAATTGGGTTTAAATCTTTAGGCATAATATCTTATTTAATTATTATTTAATTTAATTACATCTTCTCTAACATAAAAAGTATCTGTTTTTGTAGGTATTAAAAAAGAAGAATCATCTTTAATTTGCTTAATTGCATCAGCAGAAGGTTTTACTTTAAACCATTTGTATATTGCACCAGTATTATTATGTAAAGAACCTTTATCATTTGCAACATCTGTAACGCTACCAATTAAAGTATTTTTTTGTGTAATTCTACCACCAACACCATTATTTACTAACCAACCATTATTAACATAAGGTGATTGTCTTGGATTTATGTTATCGACTTTAGCATAAATATTTTTACCTAACATTTTTGCTTTAGTTTGTGCTAAAGGAAGTTTTATTATTTCTGCTAACGTAGGGTCAATCACCGCTTGTTCGTTGCTTATTTCATCTCCAGTAGTTGTAATTACATCTGGCTTAACTTCATTTGAAGTAGGGTCTGTATCTAATTTTTTCTTTCTTGTAATAACAACATAAGCAACTACCGAAAGGGCAATTGCTAATCCAGAATATAAGTACAATTTTTTATCGCTATTCATAATCTTATTTTTGTATAGAATCAATTTTTTCAACATCTACCGAATCTGCTTTAGCACCAACTAATCTTTGAAAAAAACCTCTCTTTTTAGGTACTTTTGAGTTCGTTTTAAATACTTCAAATCTTTTTTTTGTTGAAGTTAAGCAATCTTTAGTAGTTTCTAATTCCACTTTTAAATCGCTATTTTCAATTTTCAAAGATTTTACTTGTTGTATTTTATTTTTAATGCTGACATCAATATCTTTTGTTTTTAAAAGTTTAATTTCAACACTATCTGCATAACTAACAGTTTCAAAGTCTTGAATCTCAATTAAATCATTTTTTTTATCTTCTATTTTTTTAGAACACGAAGATAAAATCACTAATAATATAAATAAATACTTTTTCATTATTTCAATCCTTTAATTTCACTTAATACTTCTAATCTTGCACTTGCTCTCGCTAAAGTGCTATCACTCTTTCTCAATTTATCTTCCAAAACATCAATTTTTTGATAAACCTGTTGAACGTTTTTATCGCATTTTTCTATTTGAGAAGTTAAATTCATCTTGTTGTCAACATATAGATAGCCAACTGCGCAAACTACTAAAAACATAATTGCTTTTAATGGGTCTTTTGCAAACTGCTCAAAATTAATAGGTAAAGCCATATTGTATAAATTTTAAGTTTTGTTACTTTTTAGCGTCATCTATTTTTCTAATTAGGGCATCATAGTCCGCTTTTAATTGCGGGTCATTGGTGATGTCTTTTACTCCTGCCTTTTTAAAAGCAAAGTATAGAATACCTAATACGATTACAGAGGTTGTT
>JAUKPS010125344.1:0-18583 GCA_032273165.1 Chlorellidium tetrabotrys
CTTCGCTGCGACGGCGTTTACTCAAGACTGCCTCCTTTATAATTGGTGGATCTGACATTTGCCTGTTAGTGGGCTTGTCAATAAGTCCACGCAAATATTTAAGGAGTATCTAGATTCATTTTAACGCTATAGAAGTTCAGAACTTTTGGACTAAGTATTAGACCGTGTCCACTCAGCGTAGATCCTATTGTTTGTATCTTGTTTTAAGTCCACTAATGTAAACCCAAACTCTCGAGCATATTGGTCTAGTAGTTTTTCAGACCATGGAAAAAAATCAATTTCTTTGCATTCTTTATTACCGTGATCTTGTCTTCCGGGATTACATCTCCAGTAGATTCTAGCAGTAGGGTTAAGTAAATTAACTACACACTTAATTTGATTCTTGATTGTTTCTTCTGTGCCAAAGTTTATACTGCCCAAACAAAGTGCAACATCAAAACGTTGATCTGTTTCAAAATCTTCAATTGTGGTTTGATGATCGGCTTGACCAAATGCAGGATCTATTCCTACTAGGTTAGCAATTAACGGTTTAAATGGATTTATCCCGCATCCAACATCTAATACCCATTCGTTGGGCTCAATTTTCTTACTAATTCCAAGCCCAGAAAAAAGATATGTATTAAGATGTCCGCGCCAATGTGTGCTGAAATAATTATTGAGTAGTTGTTGATTCATATAATTACTTATTATGCTACCTGACAGAATATTTTTTACCGGCGTTCCCGGATCGCGTTGGTCGGGCATTGCCCAAACTTTAGAAACTATTCCTGGATTTAATACTAGCGATCGAACCCCAGAACGCACATACGAACACCACTCCTATAGTGGCCACAAAGGTGCTTATTTTGGTTGGCGTATGGAGTTTGAACCCATTATACTATGGAACAATCCAGAACACATTGATCAAGCTTGGACTGAGCCCGGTGGTACACGTTTAGTCAAGAGTCACAACTGGCCCGACAAATTTGAAGAAATAGAAAAACGGTTCCCCGATGACTGGATCATGCTAGTGTATCGCCCAGATCAAACTGCATTTGCCTGGTGGCACGAAGCCGGTGGATTTCAAATTAGATATCCCAATTACAGTTGGTATGTTGACAGTAACACTATGTTATATGAGATTGCTAGATCAAATAAATTGATGCTAGACTATGCTTGCCAAAAACGTGCAACATGGAACTATTTTACTGCAGACTGGGTTAAAGAAAACTTTGGTGCAGACGTACAAGTACCAATAGTACATAACGATATATTAGTTACCTTAATCAAATGAGAGATCACGTTTGGTATATTAAGTACGCCAGTGCCTGCACTATTTTGGTAGCGATGGTATTTCATGTGCTAGGATTAACTCCATGGAATAGTCTGTTACAGATGGTCGGAGCGTCAGGATGGATCTATGTTGGCTGGCGTTGGAACGAGAGGGCTCTAATGCTTAACTTTATTCCACAATTTTTTATAATCATTCCAGGTTTAATTTATATGTATTTTTTCAAATAAGGATATCACATGTCAGACAAACATTTATTAATTGTTACAGGACCGCAGGGTTCGGGTAATCATCTTTTCAGCAGAATTTTAAGCCAACATCCTAACGTAGAAGGATGGGAAGATCTTAAGAAAGATTATTGGGTTCCTAGTGATATAGAACCATTTGCAGAATACTGGCGATTCCCGGAACGATTAACTGCAGACAAATTTGCAAATAGTCAATACTTCCTAGCCAATGTATCATGCCCAGTATATATGGACGGTACCCGTATTATTCCTAAAATCCGGGAAGTTGCGGACCAAGCACGAGAATTAGGGATACGGGTGACCATTGCTATTATTGTACGAGATAAGAATATCAATACTGTTCAGCAGCAACGTCTAATGAACGGATTTAGTTCACTAGCAACTGCACAAGAATACTACTATGATAACATTTTAACTAGCGAGCATGAAGTACATTTTGTAGATCACGAAGCGTTTTTTCTACACGGTAAACACTATCTCAAATGGTTATCTAAGATCATGGATTTTCCTATAGCCTGGGACAGTGATTCCATATATGACTTTATTGAAAAAGATGCTAATCATAAATATATAACACCAATAGAAACACATTGGCTAGATGAGCACATTCGAGCTGGTCGTAGACCCTACAAAGAACGCAATTTAAAAGACCCAGCTGACCCAAAATAATATAAATATTACAGTATCGATACACAAGGAGTTCCATATGGACGCAAAACAATTTGTTAATAAGTTAATCGACAATAATCAGGCACTTTTCCGTGCTAGTCAAATTAACGTTAAAGCTTACTTTGACAGTAAACCAAGCCAACAAGAGCTAGTAGATCACTTTATCGGCCGTATGGTCAATGAGCGCATGAACATGGTTGAAATTAGCCAAACTATTGCAAACATGCCAGCCGATGCTGATCCAGTTGAATTACAATTATTGACTCAGCAAGCGCACGACGAAGCAGTACACTTTCGCTTGGTTAAAGAAGTTATTGAACACATTCAGGGCGCACCTGTTGATGTGCAAGCTGCAATTGATGCTGAAGCACAAGCCAACACCGCTAAAGGTGCTGCACTACTACAAAAGTATAATGCAGAAACTGACCCTGCTGCTTTAGCTGCTTATCAGTTGGTTGCTGAAGGCCGCGCAGAAGCTGTTTGGAATCAAATGGCAGAGTGTATCGAAGATGAGTTTATTAGTAATGCTTACGCCAAGATTGCTAAGGACGAAGGTTTCCATAGCAAAATCGGTGCTCGTGCATTAGAAAAGCTAGTTACTACCGCCGAAGAGCAAGCACGTATTGAAGCACTAGTTGCTCTTATGCGTAAAGACTTGTACGACATCAGCTGCAAAAATACTACTGCTGCAGAAGATGGTAAAAAATTAGTTGCCGACGCTTACGGTTGGTAAATGAACATAGGACTCAGTCAACGAGTCCTGTTACACAAAAATAGAGCGTATGACGCCTTAGAGCATGGATGGTATTCATACTTAAAAGCGCATACGCTCTTTCCTATTGCAAACAGGCCAAATCAAGACTTCAATAATCTAGCAAACGAGCTAGATTGCTTTGTTATCACCGGCGGAGATGATAGTACTATTAGACGCTTAACTGAAATGCGTTTGGCTACACACATGATAGCAAGATGTAAACCAGTTATAGGCATTTGTCATGGTGCTTTTTTACTAACAGAAATACTTGGTGGTGAAATAGCAGAAATTAGCAATCACGTAGATTGTGACCATGAAATTAACTACTTTGGAGAATTAATTACTGTAAACAGCTATCATTCCTTGGCAATTAAAACTCCACAAAAATCGGCTACTATACTAGCATATGACGATCAGGGGCATTGCGAATCATGGATTGATGGCAACACAGCTGGCATTGTTTGGCACCCGGAACGCATGGAAACGCCATGGATTCCAGACGAGATAGCGCAATTATTCGATAAATAATTGAACAGGATTCAACATGGCTACAGATATTAAAGATATTATTGAAAACATTAAAACCATCTCAATGACAGATAGTGCTGTAAACAGCCTACTGGATTTTGAGCGTGTGATTGACGAGCTTGACGTTTATGCATTTGAAAATTGGAAACGCGGCGAACTAGTAGCGGGACCAAAATATGAAAAGTATTTTGTAGTTTGCACATTTATGTGGCCTTATAAGTTGATGCCCGACCCACGTGGTGGCGAGCGTTTGCTCGATTACGGGTGCGAAATAACGTATAAAAAAGACAAACTTAGCTATCCAGTTAAAGTTAAAGATCCTAAAGATTTTCAGGCAGGTACCCACGTACCTAAATTTAAAACAATTCCAGTCTGGTTAGTTGAAATTGTTATGCCAAAACAACTAATGCAAGAAATTAATCAAGGTAGCTTGGAACTGGAATCTGGCACCATTGATGTTGAAGACATTGAACAAAGTTATGAAGAAGGCGCAGACGAAAACATGTACAAAACTGATGCTGCAGCACCAGTAACAGCTAGTCAAGGCGCAGAGAACGCACCACAAGGACAACAAAATGCCGTATTCTAATATCACAGAAGGCTTAGAAAAAAGCGATTTAAAACGTTTAGTGCATCCAGAGTTGCACATCGATGAATTTAAAAGCAAAATGGGACGTGATGAAGATATCGTTGTTCTCAGCTTTAAAATAACTGGACGTGAGCCTGCAGAAGATCTTGTTAGTTTTGTTGAAAAGGGTTACGATTGGGTTATTGATTCTGACGTTAGTTCTGGTGAAATGGGCGACGGCGATTATATTGTATTTGTTGAGTGTGATCGTACACCAGATGCTGCTGAAAACATCACGACCATGATGAAAGATATTATGAATCTCACTGAGCAGAAACTAGAAGATTGGACTGTACAATTCAGATCAAACCCAGATCCACAGCCGATAACAATAGAAAGTATTACAGCACATGTTCCATTAACTAGTGACGATTACCTACGTAAATTTGGTAACAAAGCACTAGACGAAATGCGCAATGCTGCAGGTGTTACTGTTACTACAAAAGCACCAAAGAATGATTACACACAATCCTTACGTTCGCTAGCAGGGATTCTCTAACCAAAACTCATAAATACTGTTATCAATTAACAGTATATTATGTGGATTCTACACTTACTACCAACATCATTTTTACTCTGGATTATTAACGGATTGCTCTTTATTGGGGCAGCCGGATTAATAGTGGGTTTTTTTACAAAATTCATTCCGTTCATTAACATTTACCGAACACCAATTTTAATTGCTTCGGTTATCGTATTCTGTACTGGGCTTTACTGGAAGGGCGGATACAGCGTTGAACAAGATTGGCGCGAACGTGTTGAAGCCATGGAAGCAAAAATTGCTGAGTCTGAAGAGAAATCTCGAAAGGTTAACACAGTGATTAAGAAAGTTTATCTTGATCGTGTTAAGGTCGTTAAACAAGACGTCGTAGTTATACAAGAAAAAATTCGAGAAGTCAGCAACGTTATTGATAGAGATTGTAAGGTTTCGCCAGAGGCAGTTAATCTACTGAACCAAGCAGCTCGTCGTAAACCCGTTGTAGAAGTAGAGCCATTGAAAAAGGATGAGAAACAATGAAACGTTCATTAATCCTTCTATTATTACTTGCAGGTTGTTCAACAACTGTTCCTGTCAAGCGTACCTTTCCAGAAGTGCCAAAAGAATTACTGACCAAGTGCCCAGAGTTAAAAGAAGTCCCAGCTGGCACAGAAAAGTTAAGTGAATTATTATCTGTAGTAGCAGACAACTATGGACAATATAAGGAATGTCAACTATCCGTTGAACTATGGAATGAGTGGTATCAAGAACAAAAGAAAGTCTTTGACAGCGTCAAATAATAGGAGAAGCAATGAAGCTAACAGTAAGTCAATTAAAACAAATGGTTCCGGGCATTACACATGCTGACCATTGGATCGAAGCATTTGATCAATTACTACCAGATTACGAAATTAACACACCAAAACGTATTGCTGCATTTATTGCTCAATGCGCTCATGAGTCAGGTGGTTTTAGGTTCTTAAAGGAGAACTTAAATTATAAAGCAGAAAGTTTAATGAAGACTTTTCCCAAGTACTTCAGTGATCGAGATACAGCCAATGCTTATGCCAAGCAGCCAGTAAAGATTGCTAATAGAGTTTATGCAAATCGTATGGGCAATGGTGATGAAGCAAGTGGTGATGGATACAAATATTGTGGACGTGGTCTAATCCAATTGACAGGTAAAACAAACTATGATTGGTTTGCTGCCAGTTTGGAAATTAGTGCATCTGAAGCAAGTGAGTACTTAGAAACATTTGAAGGTGCTGCCCAATCAGCTTGCTGGTTCTGGGAAAGCAACAATCTTAATGTAGAAGCTGATGCTGGTGACATTAAGAAAATGACTAAAAAAATTAATGGCGGTTACATTGGTCTTGATGATCGCGTCAAGCACTATGAACACGCACTACACATTCTAGGAGCATAACATGGCAGACGCACCAAAACCATTATCACGTTCCGAACGTGAAGCACTAATTAAAGACAAAGCAGGACTAGTAATTGTTGTTATGGCATTATTCTTAGCTGTTACCACGTACTTCGCTAATTCATTTAGCGGTGCAGTATTAAAGAACATGCTAAAAGCCACAGACACTTATGCGTTCTACCAAAGCAAATCAATTAAGCAGTCGATTGCCGAAGGACAACTTGAAGATGCTAAACGTTCAGGTAGTCGTGCTCAAATTGAAAAACTTGAAGCCAAGATTGCACGTTACGAAAGTGATCCTGCAAAAGGTGAAGGCAAGAAAGAATTACTAGAAAAGGCAAAGGGCTTTGAAGCAGCACGTGATGCGGCTAGCAAACACAGCCCTTGGTTAACATTTGCCGCAATGGTATTTCAGTTAGCAATCGTATTGCTGTCTGCAAGTATTTTGGCTGTTAACAATAAAATGTACAAAGCAAGTCTATACGTTGGCGCAGCAGGTATTGCACTGTTGGCTCAAGGTATCTGGTTGTTTATTTAAGGAACTAACATGGCTAAACAAAGCGAATCAGCAAAGAAACAAGAAGATTGGATGAATGCAAAATGGCGCCCAATGATGGGTTGGACCTACATGGCAACATGTTTGTTTGACTTTATCCTAGGACCAATCCTATACAACATCCTACAATATTATAATCCAGGTCAAGCAGTTGGTATGTGGACTCCACTAACACTACAAGGTGGTGGTTTGTATCACATTGCCATGGGTGCTATTATTGGTGTAAGTGCATATGGACGTACACAGGAAAAACTAAACGGTGCTAACAATGGCGGTATTAGTTTACCAGAAGCTGCTCCAGTACAGGTACAACAACCAGTAATGATGGCTCCAGGTCAGGGCGTACCACAGAGCTTTACTCCACCACCGGCACAACCAGCAGCATCATATGCACCACAAGCACCAGCAAGTGATCCGGTTAAAATGGTAAATGGTAAGAAGGCTCCAGTACAGCCGGACTTTCCGGAGATCTAATTGAAAGCAATTACAATCTTCGTATTAGGCCTTGCAACTATCTATGCCGTTCTGGCAGAAGATAACTTGCAAAAGCCTCAACAGGTTTGTAAAATAGTTAATGTGCGTCCTTTAACCAAAGAGGAATTAGAGGCTCGAGGAGTATCACAAATTAACTATGGTACAATATATTTGCAAGAACTAGTATGTCAACCTAAGGAAAACACAAAATGAAAAACATTATTGCAGTAGCATTAGCAGGTGTATTTGCTGTAGGCATTGCTCAAGCAGCAGAAACCAAAAAGGTCTGTGTTAAAGAAAAAGATCCAAAAACCAAGAAAGAAAAAGAAGTTTGCAAGACAATCAAAGTTCATAAGAAACTAGAAGTAACAGATCAGAAGAAGTAATCGGAAGTAATCTAAAATAACGGTTGATGCCAAAGGTGTTGACCGTTTTTCTTTTTTAATGTATAATACAAACTATGACTCATTATAATACCCTTGGTGTATCTGAAACTGCTACGGCAGATGAAATTAAACAAGCGTATCGGAGATTAGCAAATAAGCATCATCCGGATCGTGGTGGTAACACAGCTGAATTTCAAAAGATACAAAGTGCCTATAATATTATAGGCGATGATCAAGCTCGTGCCCAATACGATGCTGAGCGTCAGGGCAGAGGAGGATTTCATTTTACAGTAAACGGACAAGACGTTGGTGGCGGAGTTCCTCCAGAGATGGAAGAAATGTTACGTAACTTTGGCTTTGCTTTTGGACAAGGCTTTGCTGGCGGTGGCGATCCATTTGCACAGTTTAGACAACCTAGAAGAAACAAAGATATGACTGTTGAGGTCTTTGTTAGTTTGGCTAGTACTCTTGAAAATCAAACTAAAACTATCAGTGTGCAAAATACCAATGGAGAACGTACTACTGTAGAAATACAAATACCGCGAGGTGTTAGACCCAATAGCACAATTAAGTATCCTGGACTAGGTGATAACTTCTTTGGTAGTCTTCCACGTGGCGATTTGTATATTAAAGTATTTGTAGATGGTAATCCAAATTTTGGTGTTGATAATTTAGATCTTATCAAGACAGTTGACATTAACTGTATAGGTGCTATAATAGGTACTAATATAACAGTTGAAGGACTAGATGGCAAAAAGTTTTCGTTACAAGTACCTCCAGGTACACAGCCAGGAACTAAATTTAGAATACCCCAACAAGGGTTATATGCAATGAATCAAACTGCTAGAGGATCTTTAATAGTTGTTACTAACATTATTGTACCAGCAATTACAGATGCTACTCAAGTAGAAATGCTACAAAGACTTCAAAATCCCTTCAACTCACAATAAATATCTATATGTTACAGACCAATCCTGAGATTGACCATGTAGTAGCAGAAGCCACTGAAATGGCTAAACATCTAAATCACGAGTATGTGACTTTAGAACATGTATTTCTATGCATGGTACGTTTTGAACCATTCCGAGAGTTCTTAGCTGATTTCGGAGCCGATGTTGTTGGCTTAGATGCAGACCTAGATGTTTACCTCGAAGAACAGGTTTGTCTTTTAAGTGCCAGCAGCGATCCAAAAAAGACACATGCACTAGAACGTGTGTTTAATCGTGCGTTTACCCAAGTTCTATTCAGTGGCAGAACACATGTCCAACTCATGGACTTGTTCTTAAGTATACACGCAGAAACAAACAGCTATTCGCATTACTTTATGATTAAGTACGGTCTTGATCGTTCTAAGCTGATTGAGATGTACAATAAGAACTACAAAGCAGATGCTGGTAAATCAATATCAGATACCGGACGTGCTGATAAAATACTAGAACATTACTGCGACAATCTTAACAAGCAAGCCGAAGAAGGCAAAATTGATCCTGTTATAGGTCGTGCAACAGAAACAAACGATATAGTTGAAGTATTAGCACGTCGTAACAAGAGCAACGTATTAATGATTGGCGATCCTGGTGTAGGTAAAACGGCTATTGCCGAAGGTCTAGCCTTAGCAATTACTCTTAAAACTGTTCCTAAATACCTACATGATTATACTGTATATAATTTAGACATTGGGAGTTTACTTGCTGGATCTAAGTACCGCGGCGACTTTGAAGAAAAAATACAAGAGATACTGGCTGCACTTAATCTTAAAGGCAAAGCTATCTTGTTTATCGACGAAGCACATCAAATGCGTGGAGCAGGATCTGGTAGCCAAAGTTCAGTGGACTTTAGTAACATGATCAAACCTGCACTAAGCAAAGGTAAGATTAAAGTTATTGCTAGTACCACTTGGGAAGAATATACACAGAGCTTTGAAAAGGATCGTGCGTTAATGCGTAGATTCCAACGTGTTACTATTGACGAACCAACACCAAGTGTAGCAAAAGAAATCCTATACGGATTACGTATGCACTTTGAAAAGTTCCATAACGGAACAATCACTGACGATGCACTTGATTCAGCAGTGGATCTAAGTGTACGTTATCAAACAGACAAAAAGTTGCCAGACAAAGCAATTGATTTAATCGATGCTTGCTGTGCAAAGTTAAAAATTAAAAATGACTCTTGGATAGTTACACGTTCAGACATTGTGCAGGCTATCAGCGGAATGACTAAGATTCCTGCAGAACAAATTGATAATGTCCAAGGAACAAAGAGCATTGTAGGACTTGAGCCAACTATTAAAGAGAAACTGTACGGACAAGATCAGGCAGTTGATACTGTACTTGAAAAGATCTATGTAAGCCGTGCAGGACTTAAATCGCTTAATAAGCCAGTTGGTAACTTCTTGTTCTTAGGACCAACAGGTACAGGTAAAACAGAACTTGCTAAATTGCTTGCCGAGAATCTTGGGATGAAACTACTAAGATATGATATGAGTGAGTACCAAGAGAAGCACAGTGTTGCTAAATTGATTGGTGCGCCCCCAGGATATGTAGGCTATGATGACGGCAATCTTGGTGGTGGATTGTTAATCAGCGAGATTGAAAAGAATCCTAATTCAATTATCCTTATGGACGAAATTGAAAAAGCACATCCTGATGTAAGTAACATATTACTGCAAATGATGGACGAAGGCACAGTTACAAGTAGCAATGGTAAAAAAGCCAATTGCCGTAACAGTATTATTATCCTTACCAGTAACTTAGGTGCTGCAGACAACGAAAAGAACACAATTGGGTTTACTAAGTCATTACAAAAATCAGGCGAAGACGACAAAGCTGTTAAAGACTTCTTTGCACCAGAGTTTCGTAATCGTCTAGACGGTATTGTTAAGTTTAACAAACTTGATGATCTAAGTATGCGTAAAATTGTTAATAAGTTTATCAATGAATTAAACGATTTACTTGTTGAAAAACAATTACGTGTACGTTTAACTGAAAAAGCAGTTGACGAACTAATATCAAAAGGCTTTGATCCTAAGATGGGTGCTCGTCCACTACAACGTAAAATTAACGATTTAATCAAAGTGCCATTAAGTAAAAAGATTTTGTTTGAAAACATACTTGCTGGTAATACAGTTATTGTTGATTTTGCTGAAGACGCATTTACATTTAAAACAGTAGCCGCAACCGATACAACTTATAGAATTGACGAAAATGGATATATCGTTTTGGAAGAACCTGTCGCCTGACATTGAATTTGAGAACACTTCCAAAAAGTATTTTGGACAATATCTTTATAAGTTAGAGGTGTATGCTCCTGGCTGTAAGAGCATTCATGCTGCTGATATTCGTAGAGATCTAACTTCTCGCGGTAGAACACATCCTGGCTATAATCTAGGTGGGTCTTGGTGGAATATTAAACTACAAAGCTGGCTTTCAAAATCAGACATGTCACAGTTAAGTAGATTGCAATATATTAAAAATACTTTCACTGATGTAAAGGTTAGAACACAAGAACCTAGTGTTTCTTTTTATGCAAGCAACGAAGAAGCGTTAAAGAGTATCATACTAGAAATGGACAAAGCACATCAAGTACATGTTAAAAACATTACTGGTCCAGAATCTGCAGAAATTGGCAATCTTCTAAACAACAATAATAAAGTCTTAGTTAAAAGAAAACCTGCATATCAATATAAAGTTTGTTTAAGAGAAAAGAAGTTTACCACTGAGTCAAGACAACAAATCCTAAACTATTTGGATAGTCTAGGTGAACTAATTAAAATCCCAGCTGGAACAAGGACTCAACTCACTCGCTCACATGGGTGGCTCTGGGGTTGTTATTTTTATACAAATGATCCGGGTGTAGTAGAGTTTGTACGTTTGCTAAATCCAGATATTGTTAGAGAAGTTTCTGAGCTGGTTTACATAGAGAATAAATAGTAGCATATTCAAGGAGGCTCAATTGGCCAAAATACATGAAGAAGTTATCATAATCACAGTAAGTAAACTAGTTAAAGATGAAGATGCAGCCGGTGCACCTGATATCGCAACCTCTGATGTTATTGCAGCATTAGGGTCAGTTGCAGAAGAATTACTCGGCAACGGTGTTGTTGTCGAAGTTAACAAAGCCTAAATAAATTCAACATAAAGAGAGAACTCAATGACTAAAAAAGTAATTGGTGAAACCAACGCCTCTACACAAGCAGACGCAGTAGCGGCAATCAAAGCAGCAGCAGCACAGAAAGCTGTTTCGCCCAATCCACAAGATGCAGTAGCAATGATCAAAGCGGCTGCAGCTCAACAAGCACAACAACAACAGGTACAACAACAAGGTCAACCATTTGACTTTAGTAAGTGTCATTTACACATTGGTATGCCATGTTACGGTGGTAATGTAAGCGAACCGACAATGACATCATTGTTGCGTTTTATTCTTATGGCACAACAAGTAGGCTTAAACTGGTCATTGGATACAATGGTCAATGAGTCATTGGTTACTCGTGCTCGTAATAACTTAATGGCTAAGATGATGACAAATACATCAGCTACACACTTTATGTTTATTGACGCAGATATTCGTTTCCAACCAGAATCTATTCTACAAATGATGGCCTGTGATAAGGATGTTATTGGTGGATTGTATCCTAAGAAAGCACTACCAGTTAATTATGTTATTAACCTAAAGCGTGAAACTAAAGTACAAGGCGATATCTTTACTGTAGATACAATGGGCACAGGATTCTTGTTGTTTAAGAAAGAAGTATATGTTAAACTATGTGCTGCACATCCAGAAACAAAGTATGTGGACGATGTTGGTCTAGGTAAACAATACGAGCCAACTATGTACAGTATCTTTGACGTTGCTATTGACGAAAAAGGTCACTATCTATCAGAAGATTGGTTGTTCTGCCGCAGATGGAGTGCGTTAGGCGGAGAAATCTGGGCACACGGCAAAGTATTGTTGAATCACATTGGACACTACGAGTTTGTTGGCGACCTTGCTAAGATGCCTCAGTTTGGTCCTCCAGGTGAAACACCAGACGTAGGTGGCGGCCCAGCAGCATTACAAGATGCTATTAAGATGGCACATAAAGCACCAGCATAAGGACTATTATGGCAGGAGAAACACTTAACTTTAAAATTGGGCTTAGTGGATCTCATTCCAGCAAGTGTCCTCATATCACTATCAGTGTTGGCAGTAAAGAGTACTTTGATGGTACTCTTGCTGCAAGCACAGGTACACAATATATTGAATTCGCAGCCGAAGTACCCGAAGGCAATTCTGAACTTAAAATAACGTTTACCAATAAAACACGATACGATACTGTGGTAGATGCTGCAGGTAAAATTGTAGAAGATATGCTTTTAAATATTGAAAGCATAGAAGTTGACGATATTGATCTAGGTACTTTATTATGGACAGCTAGTGTTTATCGTCCTGTTTACCCAGATGTTTATCAAGCAGAAATGAAAAAACAAGGGCAAGATCTCGAAGCTGAAGTAAAAAATTGTGTAAATTTAGGGTGGAATGGCACATGGATTTTACCCTTTGAAACTCCATTTTACATTTGGTTACTAGAGAACATTTAAGCTAAATATAGCAATAGAATGGATTCTCATGTTTATTGCTGATTTATTTGAAAATTACGTAGCAGAAGCCGGCTCGCAGTTGGTTGTACTATATCCGGGCCGTTTTCAGCCTTTCCATTTAGGGCACGGAGAAGTATTCCAAAGCCTGCAAAGCAAGTTTGGTCGCGATAACGTGTTTATTGCTACTAGCAACAAAACAGAATTACCAAAAAGTCCCTTTGATTTTGGCGATAAAATACAACTAATGCATGCCGCAGGTGTGCCTAGTGATCGTATTTTAGAAGTTGCAAGCCCCTACAAATTACCTTCACAATTTAACCCTTCTAATACTATTTTTATAGTTGCAGTAGGAAGACCAGATGCAGCACGTTTAGCTATGGACACTGTTAAAAAAGACGGAAATCCTAGCTACTTTAAATCATTTAAAACTTTACAAGAATGCGTAACTGCTGACAAACATGGTTACGTAATTATTGCTGACGAACGTCACAAAATAATTACATTGGGCAAAGAACAAGTTGATGTTAGCCACGGAACACAAAGTAGAGAAGCTTGGAATCTTGTACGCAATGATCCAAAGCAGCGCAGTGATTACTTGAAACAAATGTATGGCAGAGATGATGCAGAACTTGGCAGAATCCTTGACAAGATTCCAACTACTGTACAAGAAGGGCAAATCATTGATCGCGAAGCTTTTGTTGATGTATATCTTAAAGGTAAACATCACGGAGAAATGATACAAAAGAAAGTAGGACAAAATATTCCTAATAAACTAGTTAATGCTTTTATTGATAAAGTATCTAAAAAGTTTGGAATTGAACCTACTGCATTTGTATATGGCCCAACAAAAATTGATGAAGATGCTGCTGGTGTAGGTGTAGTTAAAGACGGCAATGACCCACGCTATGTAATGGCCACAATGGGCGATCAAAACGATGTTGATGGCAAAACACTAGGCAAAATGATGAAGGGCTATCATCTTGCTGAACGTACAACTAAACTCAAAGAAGAAATTAGTACATTAAAAGAAAAGTGGTCCAGTAAGTACAAGCGTAGTATTAACTGCGCACACCCCAAGGGCTTTAGTCAACGTGCCCACTGCCAGGGCAGAAAGAAGCATTAAATGGTCTGCCATATCACTGTTGATGTACAAGCAGAGTGGACAGATGTTCCACCAATATATAGAATCTACGTAGATCAAGATCTGCTCACTGAACGCACATTTGGGTGGGACGGAACACAAACTTATATCACTGAAATTATTGCGTGTGAACTAGAAACAGGAGTACACACTCTGCGTCTAGAAAACTGTAATAAAGCTGGGCGAGTTGAGCTTAGAAACTTTGTTTTTAAAAACGAAAATAAATCTACAACTATTAGAGATAGAGCTCAAATAACATTTACTGTAGATACGTTACTAAACGTTCCGGGTATAGAAGCTATATACTCAAAGCAAGATTTACTAAGACTAGAGCATCAAAGACTTGTTAGACAACAACTTCTCTAGATTACTAAATACATAATATTATAGGTAATACCATGAAAACTACAGAATTTTTAAAAGAAAACAGCATCATTGCACAAGAAGCAGATACTATGCATAAAGACCACGAAGTACAAATGGCTCGTAGTCAAATGTACAATTCTGCTAATGCTGCAATTGAAATTCACAAATTACTGAAGAACATCAGTGAAATGGAAGGTATTGAGGGCTGGGTAGCAGCTAAACTAACCCTAGCTAATCAGTACTTAGAAAGTGTTAGAGATTACTTAAAGTACGAACAAGTTAGTCAGCAACCTGAAATGATGGAATTTGTCGGAGAAGCTGCCGATTATGCACTTGATACGTTACTGTCCGAAGATGACTACGATGATGCTGTATCCAATTTCCTGGCCAAGAACAAACCAACAGTTGGCAAAACACACAAACCAAGACAGTCAGAACGTTTAGGCGGTAGCAGACACATTGGCGGCGGTAAAGAAAAAATGAAAGCAAGTCGCACAGGAATAGGTTCTAAGCCAACAGGTAAAGCCGTTGCAGGACAAGCTAGTCTTGGAGAAAGTGCATCAGCTGGTGCAAGTAGTGCAGGTGGTGTTGCTGTATCCATGGGCGGTCCAGGACACAAGCCAACAAGTGGCGTGCCTAAAAAACTAGGCAATTCACATAAGCCAAAAAAAGTTACAGTAGGTAAAGGCGTTTACTAATGAGCGACATGCGTACATTACTTGAGAGTATGAATAAATTTGCCGGCGAGAAAATTGGACAAAAGCCTGGCGATCAAGTACGTGGTACAGAAAAAGCCAAAGCAAGTAAAACTGGTCATCCTTTCAAAGGACGTTTAGTTGGTGGCGAATCAGCTGATGGTGTCTCAGAAGATATCGAAGCAGAACTACGTGAAGAATACGAACAATATGTAGCTGAATATGGTGCTGGTCGCGGAGCCAGTGCAATGGGTGGCGGTGCCGACGAAGAAGCAAGTCCTAGAGATGTTGCTGCACAACGTATAGAACAAAACGGATCAAAGGATCAAGTTAAAGGTCAAATAGCTGGCTTAGTAGGACAAGTACAAAGCACCAGATCCCAATTATCAGACTTAAACAAACAGTTCCCACAAGGTGCTAATCCTGTAGAAAAGTCAATGAGTTTACAACAAGCAGCAGCACAAAAAGTTGGTCTTGCAAGACAGATTGAAGATCTAAGTAAACAAATTGCACAACTAAGACCTCAGGCGTTATAAGAGAATAATATGTTTATTAATGATTTGTTTAAGAATAAAAATGTTAACGAAGGGTGGGACGAATTTAAATCTCGTGCCGGCGATGTAGCAAAGAAAACTGCAGATACTATAGTGTCAGCAGGTAGTGCCGCTAGCGATGCAGTTAGTGGTGCACTAGATGTTATTCCAAAACCATTTGATGAAAAAACATATCAAGACCGTGTATCAAAGCCTTATCCTAAAATTGATGGTCTTAAAAAAACAAACGAAACTTCTAAGCAAGATCAACTACATCAGCGTCATCAAGAAATACGTAAGCAATCAGGTAAGCCTCATCCTAATTACTATAAAGAATTAAGAGCAACATTTGATCTACCTGACGACGAGCGTTGGGAAAAGACTGCCGAGCTAAAGAAAAAATATAACATTAAAGAAAGCCTACGTCCAGGCGAACGTCATCACTTTGAGATAAACCCAAAAACAGGCAAACGTGAATACAAAGGTATTCGTGGTGATCGGACTGATGCACCTAACAAGCGTGATAGTTCAGGCGATGCTGCAGAACGTGCAGATAGAGAACGTCATGCACATATTAAACATGATCGCGGAATGACTGAACAAGAACATGTACCAGACCGTGCCATGCGAAAAGCAGTAGGAAAACTAGTACCAGGAGGCGGTAGTGCCCTTAATGCTGTTGATGCTGTAAGAAGATATGTTGGCGGCGACAACGTAGGAGCAGGAATCGCAGCAGCTGGTGTTCTACCCGCAATTCAATATCCAGCATTAGCTACTGATCTTATACGTGATAAAGTAAATACCGACAAATGGTTTCCTAGTGACGAAGAAAAATCTTCTGCATTAGCAACTCCTCAAGCTGATATTGTTAACGGGCATTTAAGATCAGCAGATCGTCGCACAATGATGGGTCCTGTCACACTCCCAGGTGACGAAGAAAAACAAACAGCAGACTGGTTAGGTAAGACATTACGTATCAAACCACGTGACACAAAAGAAGATATAGAAGAAACCTACGGTGGTCAGTTACATACCAAGCATAAGAAAAACAGATTCAAACAAATTAGAAAAATAAAGCAGACACAACAAAAAGCACACGGATTCAGTGGCCTAGACGAAAGTGGTTGTACCATGACTGCAGAAGGTCGCTCATGCCCAATGCATGGACTGGCAGAATGTCCAGGATACGGAATGACAGAAGGCTCATTAAATGAGTTTGCTCCAGGCGGTGGCGAATCAGGACGTTGGTACACAGACGACGACATGGCTGATATCGTCGGCGATGGATGGTTGCAGGATTTAGATATCAGTGGTGATGTGTCTAAGCAAGAAATGATAAACGAAGCACAAGGCTGGTTACTGGATCAAGGTTATAAAGTGGAAGTGCTTAATGTTAAAGTAAACGATGATGACTGCGACTGGTATATCGAAGGCAGCTTCCATAATCCACGTTTTGCTAAAAAAGGTGTAGATGAAGCCCGTGGCGATACTAACTTTGGTTCTACTGTCTCTCATGGTTCATGGGTAGTGTATGATGGTAGCAAAGTAAAAAGATTTAAAACACGTGATGGTGCCAAGGCCTATGCTGAAAAGAATGGCGGTAAAGTAGCGAGCAGTGAATTCTATGCTGACAACGTTCAAAAGCAAGGTGTAGCGGAAGCCGTGAATGAAGATGTGGAACGTTATGTTGAAGCATTAAGTCGTGCCGGTTACGAAGTCAATGAAGAAAAAGTTCGTCTAGATCCTAAATGCTGGAAAGGCAAAAAGATCGGCAGTCCTAAAACAAAGATGAAGGGCGGAGTTAGAGTTAATAACTGCGTACCAAAGTAAAGGTCAATAAATGTCAGCCGCTCCACAAATAGGCCCAGATGGAATTACATTCTATGATGGAACCATTCAATCAACTGCGGCACCCGACATCGTTTCTATTTCCACAGCTATAGTTCTTGCTAATACGCAGATGAAGAACTATGTAGATGCAAAAGACACTACAATAAATTCCAACGTTACTGCAGCTAATGTAGAAATTAATAATCTACGTGCAAATATAACTGCAGGTAATGCAGTAGTACAAACCTCAAATTTTACAATTAAAGAAGTTGCTGGTAACTTAGTTATATTCTATGGATCTACTAGAATTATTGCTATAGATCCAACTGGTAACATTACTTCTGCAACTAACTTTATCGGTTATGGAACACCGTAATGACTCTCAAATCATCAGGTAAACTCACACTAGCTGGTGGGGTAGCCACTGAAGCTGTAGCCGCTGAATTAAATAAAAATCCAACTGCAAGAATAACATTAAACGACACAGACGTTAGAACACTAGCCGGTATTACTAGTGGGCGTATCAGATTTCCTTTGGACTTTTACGGTAAGAGTTTCGCCACTATTCTTCCTCCTATTTCCTCAAACTCAACTGCTCTTACAATAACACCTGCTGATGTTTCTGGCTATGTAGCAGGTCAGGCACGAGTGCAATTAAACATTGATTCAGGTGCATACTTGTATTGTACTAGTGGTAGCGGAGCATTAATAATCAGTGGGTTTACAGCCGGAGATCAAATATCTATTGTTAATAATGGTTATATAGTAGGATGTGGCGGAGACGGTGGCAAATACTACGATGGCGGACTCCCAACTGTAAACAATCCCGGTGGCAATGGCGGCCCAGCGATCACAACTAGTTGTGACTTGATAATACAAAACAATGGCTATATTGCCGGAGGTGGCGGTGGTGGAAGAAGTGGTAATGGAGGTGTTTCAGAAGGATATACCGCAGGTGGCGGAGGCGGTGGAGGCGCTGGGGGCGGACGAGGTGGATCATTCACCGCTTAGGCAGTAGG
>JAUKPS010125455.1:0-18578 GCA_032273165.1 Chlorellidium tetrabotrys
GTATAAAAAAAAATGTATAAAAAAAAATATCTAAATTTATTTTCTTTTGTATTAATATATAATGTCAAATTTGAACCCAGCTGTTGAATTAGTTGAGACTGAATTACCTAATCCCCATGGAGATTTAACGAGAGGCTTTTGGAAGCAAGTTCGTAGCACAGTGGCTATCACCGCTGATGCTACTACCACAGGAGCTGTTACTGAAAATTTCAGTGGAGAGTATGAATTTAAGTTTGAGACTTCTTATAATCAGAAAGCCCATTTAAACAAGAGTTATTTTTGGGCAACCGATGCATTACTTGCAGGTAATAGCGCTACTGCAGGATTACATGCTGATTGTAATGCATCACGCACTTGGAACCATGTAGCAACTTGGTTTTCACAGTGGCAACTGGAGTGTAATTCAAGCATGATTGAAAATATTAATCATGTAGCTGAGCTTGATAGCTACTGTAAAAGATATAAATATGGTGATGAGTATTTTAAAAGTGTTGGTTCAGTTATGGGTTTAGACAAAACTAAAGCTGAAAGAATAACTGCATCAAAAGCTACTGCTGGAACTGCAACAAAATCATATGCATGGAGACCAGATATGAGCGCTGTGTTTGACCAAGTTTTACCACAAAATTTAACCGTTTCAATTCGTCTTAGAACTGCACCTAATAGACAACTTAGAGCTGTTCAATCTGATTTAGGTGAATTAGGAACTGATGCAGATGAATATAAATATATTGTTAAAGACCTTATTTTATATGTGTGGATTGAAGAGGGATTACCCGCACCAACTGATGAAAAAATTACCTTTGATATTAAAGCATTTGAACCAGTTCGTAGCACTTGGTTAAATGGTGAAACAAATAAAAATTATACTGTTCCTAAAAGCACTTTTCAAATGGGATTATTATGTGTTGATTCTGAACGTAATACTGGGGAAGTATATAGCCCTACTATATTTAAAACTGTTGATGATAAACAAAGATTTGAAGAATACAGAATTAAATTTGGTAGCTATGATTTCCCCCAATATCAAATAACTGAAGACCAAACAACAAGAGGTGATGTATTAGTTCGTTCTTACCTACAGTCATTATTTGATTTTGATAAAACTGAAGAGAATGCTGAGAGTTATAATTTTTGGAAGGAAAATGGAGAGATTTATAATTTCCAAATTATTAGAAAGGGAGACGATGTGACAACTAATGCTGAAGTTCAATTAAGACCAAAAAAAGACACTAATTTTGATGGTGAGGAGGTTTATCTCATGTGTCATCATACTAAATTTTTATATATTGAATATGATAAATATGGTAAGGTTATTGAGGCACTTGTTCAAAATGTTTAAATTGGAAAATAATTAAAAAAATAATTTAATTTTATTATAAAATAAAATTAAATAGTTTTATGTTAATTTTGAGCTGCAAGCCCAGATTTTAATGCAGCTTGAGTTGTTCTATATTCTTGGAGAGCTTTAAGATATGGACGCCCATAAGCTGTTGATAAATAATTAGCTTTACTGTTTTGTGTCATAAACACTTTATTGGTAGTGTCAAAATGATAATATAATGAATCTTTTTTAGTTATTGAGGATGGTTTAACAGTATATCCAGTTCCAAATCTATTTAGTATATTAAATGATGGATATGGTTCATTTATAGCTTTACCACGAAAGTATGAAACTAATTCATCACCACTAATAATTTTTGGAGCTTCATATACTATAACATTAGGTTCAGGTATAGATTCAATTTCAACCTGACGAAGACCTTCTAATACTTGATTATCATCAGATTCATCTATTATTGGGAAGGCTTCATATCGTTTTCTTTCTTCATCAATTATTCCCCTTTTATCTTCTTCTTCATCTTCTCGTTTTAATAAATCATATTGATTTTCTAAAGCACTTATTTTATTACCAAATCTATCGTAGATATTACCATACATATCTATAATATTACCATTGTTATCCATTACAACACCATCAGTATTCATATTATTTTCAAGTATATTACCATATTCATCTATTCTATCACCATTTTCATTATATTCATAATCATAATCTTCATTAAATGGTTCCCTAAAATTTCTTTTATCACCATAATCAATACTATTATTATTGTTATTATTATCATTATAGTTATCATCAGGGTTAATTTTACTATTCAAAGCTTTTAATACCTTTAATGTTTCAACACTTACATCATCAGGTTTTATTAATTTTTCTAATTGAGTATTAACCTTAATACCCTTAACCCTTGCTTCATCACGTTGTAATGTTTCATATGTTCCAGCATGTCTAATATAAGGCCTATCTACATATTTAGATTCACGTCTGTAAATTACAGTTGGTTCTAAACTAATAGGCTTTTTTATTTTAACATTTAAATGTTTAAAATATCTTCTTGTATCAACAGGGTTAAAATCAGATATTTTATATTCACTAACTTCTTGTAAATTTTTAAGTTCAGTTAAAATTTCATTATCAGGTTTATTTTCCATAGGAACCCTAACATATTTATTAATTTTTAGAACAGTCATATTATATATAATTAGATTATATTTTTAAATTAATAGACATTTTTCACATCCATACTTTTCACACATTAATAACCACGTTAAACTACGCTGACCACAATTGGTTTCAATATCCATTTGTTCTTTATCATCTTTATCATATTTAACTTTAGTATTTCTAAGTTCTTTGATAATATTCTTACTTCTTCCAAAACTATCATAAAAATAATTCGTATCATTTTGTCTAAAATATCCAAGCCAGTGAAAACCACCACTTTTTAATGTTCCTTCATTAATTATCATACATTGATTATTTTTTAGTTCTGGTAAGTAATCCCTAGGAAAAGCACCTATATATCCATTGATATACTTTTTACCAAATTTATCTAATTGACTGGTAGATGTTTCTTTATTAGATTTCATAATTGACTCAACCATTTTAAGAGTATTCTTATAATCAGTTTCTATTTGAGTCTCAATTAATGTTTTTTTTTATAACGTCTTTTACCCTGACCTGCAAGCTTATTACCACTACCGGTAAATTTATTAATAATTGGTTTTAACAGTGGTTCTAATATCATAGGTAGAACCGCACCAGCAACCATTCCTAAAAGTGGATTACCACCCTTTTGGTTGTGTCTAACTGATGGTTTTTGAGATGCAATACGGTATCTTGTAAATGTAGCTGTTTGAGGCATTTGTATATATCTTATGTTAGAAAATAAATTATAGGTATTATTTTTTTCTTCTAATTTTTCTACCATTACCCTGTTGTTCTCGTTGTTCCCGTTGTTGTTTTTTAACATCATAATTATGTTTCATCACAGCAGCAGCCACAAAAGGAGCAAGTGATAGACCGTTAATTAACACTTCTTTAGGTGTTATTATTCTATCCGTTTCAAAAACACCCTTTCCAATTAAACGTTTTCTTAATTGTTTAATATTTTTTGACATATATAGATATCAAAGAAAAAAATAAATGTAAATTATTTTCTATAGTTAATATATATCATGGTTGTCAGGAGAAAAACGAGAACTTTAAAAGGAGGTAATGCGATGACCACATTTGCGGGTAAGATGATTAAGGACCACGGGCCCGCATTGGCGTTCAGTTTATTAGGGACTGTGTTGAATAACGTGGTGGAATCAAAATTAAAAAAGAAATTAAAAGAACAAGACGGAGAAGGACGTAGAAAACCCAGAAGAAAATAAATGTATAGTTTTTTATTCGTTTTTTATATTTAAAAAATATCTAGATTAATAATATAAATGATTTCACACACAGAAAATAAAAAAATATCAAACCTTAGGATTTACCTAGGTGAAGAGTTATTATGCTATAATGAAGATTTGAATTTTGAGAAACAAGAAATAGACGGATTAATTAAATTTTTGAATACATTACCAATTAGAAAGAAATTAACATTTTTCTTTAACTACAACATAATTTATAAGCAAGATATTGAGGAATGCTTTACTGATGAAAATATTGACGAAAAAATTACAGCATATTTTACTAAAGATGGATTTCAGAAAAAATACAATCTCAGATAAAAAATATATAGTTTTAATTTATATTTAAAAAAATAAAATCTTTATTTAATATATACAATGTTAGATTATACTAAATCAAAGATATTTAAAATAGTTTCAGAAGATACTGATAAATATTATATCAGTTCCACCACTCAAAAGTTATACCTTTACCGTAATTGTTTAATTAAGAATTATAAGAAGAGAATAACAGAAAGAGGTGAATTTGAGATAACCAAATACCCCAACTTCAAATTGGTTTTAATAATGGATTATCCTTGTAGTAATGCGCAAGAGTTATTGAAAAAGGAACATGAGATAATCAAAGAAAGTGATGAGAACTGTATCAATGTGATAAAAATACCAGTCAAGAGAACTGTAGAGGATATAGAGAAAATTCAAAAAATGAAACAATACCAATGTGAATACAGAATTAAGAACAAAGATAAATTACTAATGAAGAATAGACAAAAGAGATTAACCTATGATGAATACAGAAATAAACTGATGAAATACTTTATTAATGATGATATTGGTAAAAAAGTATTAGACGATTTTTTAAACGAGAAAAATTAAGATAAAAAAAGTATAGTTTTTTAAAAATTTAATTATTTTTTAAAAAAACATATAAAGATATATTTTTATAATTTATTATATATTCCTATAATATAGATGACAGAATTAATAATTTTGAAGAAAAAAGGTATTGATTGGATTGTTGAATTCAAGAAAAAGATAAGAGTGCATTATCTTTATAAAAATAATAAGAATAGTATTGAGATTATCAAATACAAAAAATATAATAAAACTGAGACTAATACATACAAGAAATTTAAAGAAGATAAAATTAAAACGCTTAAGGATTATGAAAAGAAAGAAGAAAGAAAAAATTTAATTCAAAAATTAGAAGATACAAGAGGTGAAGTTAAACAATATACTGCATTAGATAATAGAGTTTTTGGAATTGAGATTAAAGCAAATAAGGATAAGGATTATGTTGATTATGATTTATTTTTTAGTGAAATGAAAAGTAAAGTTAAAAAAGAAATTGGTGAGGTATTAGAACAAATTAATTACTCAAAAAGTTTCTTATCAGTTACAATTCTTTATGAAAGTGATGATGAGGATAAATATACAAAACATATTTTTGTTACACACACTGGTAAATCTATATTCTTAAATGATTATACATTTGATGAATTTTATAACAAAAGTAAAGATGAAATAAATAAATTGATTGATGGATTTATCAACCGTGGAAGTGGTTGGAAAATTCTAAGGATTACATCAATCAATATTAATATGTCAAAAGCAAACCCTGTGAATGGTTCAAGTTATATTGAATTACCAGAGTGGGTTAAAAATAAAAAAGCTTGCATCAATATTAAAAATGATGACCAAAAGTGTTTTATGTATTCAACACTTGCGCATATATGTTTGAACGAAAAGAGTGATATCAAATTTAATGAATCAAAAGCTAACATAGCAAGAACCTACAACAAACATTTACATAAATTAAACTTTGAAGGTTTAGAGTTTCCTATGAAGATAAAGGATATTTACAAATTTGAAAAGTTAAATGATATTTCAGTTAATGTGTATGGAATTAACAACAAACAAAAACAGATTGAACCATACAAGACAACAGATGAACAGAGAAAGAGACATATTGATTTATTATTAATTGAATCTGGAGAAAACAATCATTATGTCTATATTACTGATTTCAATAGATTAGTTTCATCACAAATTACCAAAACAGATAATAAAAAAGTATTTGGATTTTGTAAGTTATGCTGTAATTCATTCAAAACTGAAGAACAATTAAACAAACATGTTCAATTATGCAAGAATAATGAGAGTGTGAAGTGTTCCTATCCTATTAAGGATAAAAATGATACTCAAAAATTCAAAAATTATAATCACAAATTTAAAGCCCCTTTTGTTATTTATGCTGATTTTGAAGCTTTGACAACTGAACATGATGAGAAAATGGGTGATTCAACTGATATTTATCAGAAACATGAACCTATATCATTTTGTTATAAAGTTGTTTCAAGTTATGAAGAGTATCAATTTGAACCAGTTATTTATTTTGGTGAGGATTGTGTTGAGGTGTTTATTAAAAGTTTAATGGAAGTTGAACATAAAATAAATAAGATATTGAAAGAGAATAAAGAAATGATTATTACTGAAGAACAACAGAAAGAATTTAATAAAACATCAATTTGTCATATTTGTGAGAAAGAAATTGAAGGACAAAAAGATAGAGACCATGACCATATTAGTGGTTTGTATTTAGGACCAGCTTGTGGTGTTTGTAATAAAAATAGAAATTTCAATAATTATAAGATTCCTGTTTTCTTTCACAACTTGAAAGGATATGATTCACATTTTATAATTAGAAAGATTGGTGATATTGAGAAAGAGAGAAGTGATAATAATCAGAAAGCAAGATTATTATCAGTTATTCCAATTAATCAAGAAAAATTTATATCATTTTCTTATGGAAATTTAAGGTTTTTAGACAGTTTCAGTTTTATGGCGTCATCATTAGAATCATTAACGAATAACCTTGCTACTGGTGGAAATGATAAGTTTAAGAACATGAGACAATATTTTACAAATGAAGATGATTTTAATATGTTAATTAAGAAGGGTGTTTATCCTTATGACTATTTGAACACAATTGAGAGATTTGAAGATAAGGAATTTCCTACCTATGATAAGTTCTATTCTAAATTATCTAAGGATAACATTGACGAAAAAAGTTATGAATATGGTAAGAAGGTATTCAATTATTTCAAGTGTAAGAATATGAGAGAATACCACGATATTTATTTAATTACTGATGTCTTATTACTTGCTGATATTTTTGAAGCTTTTAGAGAAATGACAATAAACTACTTTAAATTAGATGCTGCATATTATTTCACAACACCGGCCCTTGCTTGGGATAGTATGTTGTATATGACAAATATAAAATTAAAGTTATGTAATGAGGAACAAATTGATGAGTATTTATTTACAGAAGGTGCAATTAAAGGAGGAATTTCAACAGTTAAGAACAGATATGCTAAAGCAAATAATCCATTTATGGAAAATTATGATGAAAATAAACCAAATTCTAATATTATGTATCTTGATGCAAATAATTTATATGGTTGGGCTATGAGTCAAGCATTACCATATGAAATTATTGGATTTGAACAAGATTTAACCAAATTTGATAAGGATTTTATTATGAGTCAAAAAATTGACCAAGATATTGGTTATGAGATTGAGGTGAGTTTAAGATATCCTGAACACTTACACGATTTACATAATGATTATCCATTTTGTGCTGAGGCTATCAAAGTGAAGAAATCAGATTTATCAACATATCAAAATAAAATTATTGAAGATTTAAAAATGAATATGCCTGAGGTTCAACATTCACCAAAGTTAATTTTAAATTTGAATGATAAGATTAAATACAGAGTTCATTATATGTATTTACAACTTGCTTTAAAACACGGGCTTGAAATTATTGAGGTTCATCAAGTTCTTGCGTATAAACAAAAACCATTTTTAAAAGAATATATTGAGTTTAACACCAATAAGAGAAAAGTAGCTAAAAATGATTTTGAGAAGGATTTTTTTAAGCTTATGAATAACAGCTGCTTTGGTAAGACAATGGAGAACGTGAGAAACAGAATTAATTACGAACTAGTAGCTGAACCTAAAAGAATGGAAAAATTAAGCTCACGTAATATTGATATCAAAAAATTTGAAAGATTGAGTGATAATTTAGTTGGTGTTGATAGATATAAAAAAAATGTTGTTCTTGACAAACCACAATATATTGGGTGTGCTATTTTAGATTTATCAAAGTATTTGATGTATCAATTTCATTATGATGTTATGCTACCAAAATATGGTAAGGATAATTTGAAGTTGGTATTTACTGATACTGACAGTTTGTGCTATCATATCACAACAGAAAATGTTTATAATGATTTTATGGAGAAAGAAATGGTTAATTATTTTGATTTCAGTGATTACCCCGACACACACAATATTTTTAATGGTATGGATACAAATGAAATTAAAAAATTTAAAGATATAAATAAAAAGGTTATTGGTAAGTTTAAAGATGAAGCAAATGGAAACCAAATAACTGAGATTGTAGCTTTGAAGTCAAAAATCTACAGTTTCCTTATGGAGAAAAGTGATAAGAAGGTTGAGAATAAGAAGAGATTGAAGGGTGTTAAGTCATCAGTTGTCAAGAATGAGATTAAACACCAACATTATTATGATTGTTTATTTTTGAATAAGACAAAGAATGCAAAGATGAACACAATCAGAAGTAAGAACCATATATTATATTCAATAACACAGAAGAAGATAGCCTTAACAAGCTATGATGACAAAAATTATTATATTGATGAGACAAATTTTTTATCATATGGACACAAGGATTTAAAGAATTAAAAGACCATATCAGACTCATCAATCCAACTATTATTTTTAACTGGCTGGCCTAACCATTTAACTAAGTATTTCATTTTTCCTTTAACTTTCTTTTTTTGAACTATTTCTTCAATTAAATATATTCCACCTAATTCAGTCTTACTTAATTCTTCATTATAGAATGAACCTTTAATTATTTCATTATTATCGTCTTTCAATATATAAGTAGTTGGTGAGGTTAGTAATACCTTGTCAATCTTAAACGTTTCTGGAGACCAGTAGCCTGTATAACCTTTTTCAAATACAGCTTTTGTTTTTGATATTCTCACATAATCACCTTCTTTAAAGTTAGTTCTAGGTTCATATTTCTGTCTTCGTTCTTCTTGGAGATTCAAAAGGTATTCTTCTTGATTCAAGGCCTGTTTGGGTGTTATCTTGATAGTTGAATGAACCGTATTGTTATATTCTTCAGTAAGTTCATCAATAACATCAATGAACCTATGGGTTTGATATTCCGTAAAATATCTAAAAGTTTTTTCCTTCATAGTTCTAATGAATCGTTCAACGATCGCGCTTTTGTTTTCACTGTAAGTATGATAAAGTGTTATATCATTGTTTTTATAATACTTGTTCATTTCCTTGTTCTTAAATTCAGTTCCTTCGTCTGACCAAATGTAAGTTGGTTTGTGCTTACTGTGTATCTTCTTGAATGCCGGAAGAATGGCAGCGTGAGATTTCGTTTTGAGTGGAATAATCCAAGCATACTTACTCAATACGTCAATACAGACAAACAAATACCTATAACCATCATTGAATTTTGGATAGAATTCACCAAAATCTGCCAAGTCAATAGCATGTATCTCATCAACAGCATCTGCGATTACCATACGCCGTTTCAGTTTCTTGAGTCTAGGCTTGTGAATTTCTTGCGCATATATTCTCATAAATTGTTCTTTATTCATATTATACTTTAAGTTAGATTATTTTAAACACAAAATGATTTTGACGAATTGAGTCGTGTATGGCGGTGCATTGCGGCCGTAAAATCACAAACAGACATTTTTATCTAAAAATCATATAATTGATACCAACTGACGTAGTTTTTGAAGGGCGTTATCACAAACTAAAGCATTTTTTGATATGATAACTGTAACAAAAGTTATTGTCGTTTTGGTTGGTGGTTCATCTCACATCCGGAGGTGGAAACATCAATTTTCAACTTACAACGGATTACAACATATCAATGGAAAGCTTATGATGTAAGGAATCTGTCAGTATGTAAAGTGTCTTATTATCTTGAGAAAGAAGGAAAAAATGTTAGTTTCAGTCTTCACCGTCTAGTGCAATATTTTATCACAAGGTTTAAATAATCAAAATTTTGAATTCCGAAAGATGTCAAAGACTTATGCGAGTGATAGCCTAAGCTGTGTATGAGTTGGAGACCGGCATTTTCAAGGATGGCAATCTTGGATGCTGTAAAAAGTTGAAAAAAAACAAAAAAATAACAAAAAACAAAAAAAACCTTTTCTTCTCATCTTGAGAAAGTTGAAATTACTAAGACCATATCAAGATGGGAGGAGAGGGTGTTTTTGTTATTTTTTTATTTGATTTGGTTCATTGGTTTGGGTATCCTAAATCTCAAGTTTGACTCAATTTTTGGAAAATTGACTCAATTTTGAATATTTAATACGACGCTGCCGGCATTGAAACCAAAAAAGAAAAGCATGAGTGATGATGAGATTATGACTGACGTGAAACCAAGAGGAAGACCAAAGAAGGCGGCTGCTGTTGAGACTGAACCACTTGATGATTTGATTGTCAGTGCTGCTGCGATGAAAGTTGAGACCAAACATCGCGAGAAAAAAAAGAAGCCTGTCGTTCTTGATTCAAGCCCTGAGGAAGAAGAAGAAGAAGAAGAAGAAGTTAAACCCAAGAAGTCAAAGGCTAAGCCTAAGTCTAAGCCTATCAAGAAAGGTAATCTATTCTCAAATTTCACTTTTTTTCATCGCCATGTTTTTTTTCTTTTTTTAGAATCTTCTGAGTCAAGTGAATCTGAGGATGATGAGAAGAAGAAAAAGATGCTCAAGAAAAAGTTGAAGGCGGCTAAGGAGAAGATTGCTGTTAAGTCTGGACGTAAGAAGATGCTTCACAGGGACATCTACGAACAAGTCATCGCAATACGCAAGAATGGTGATATGGCTACAAGAGAGGTGAATGGACACACTTGTCTTATTTCCTTTGGATTCCGTCATAGAAATCTGGACCCCGAGGACATCTTGGACAGGCGTGAGAAGATGTTTGAAGATGCGCGATCATTTACCAAGACTTTGAATCTGGGATTTCTTTACAAGGCTTACAAGGTGCGTGTCTATGAAGATGGAACCGTTTCATCAACTACGAGTGACACGGAAGATGATACTGATGCTGATGCCTTTGTTGATGTTGGTGAAGAGGCGGCCATGCGTAAGGAAGACCCTGACCGTGTGCCTTGTAAGTGAATAACTTGACTCACTTAACTCACCTGATAAAAATATTGATTTTTATTAATAAATCTAGACCCAATGCCTTTACCGTCTTTCATTTCTTTTCCTGAGAAGAAGAAGCCTTACGCCATGGATAGACCAAGTGAGGAAATGGATAAGACTCGTATCCCTGAAATTCATGAAGAACATCCTGATGAAGAACCTTATTCTTATCGTGATGAGAAACGTATCAGTCGTTTTAACTATATCAATCATATTCAAGACGCTCACGACATGGCCATGCATGAAGAGAGAAAACGAAACGGAGACTTTTATTATTGAAATAATTGAAAACTTAAACAATATTAAACAATTTTAAACGATATTAAATAAAGGAAGATTGAAATTTTTTGGTGTTGTTGTTCTTTCACTTACTTCGTCATCCGCGATTGGGATGAACAGGTTGTATCTCAACCTTGCGGGCGTATTGACCGTATCATCAATAGTGATTGAATCATACTGAGACTTAATGTATTTATTAAATAGATTATAGAACTTGATGTTAGAAATATTGAAACGGCTACCAAGAATTCTCATTGTTGTGCCGCTCAATCTGTAAAGAATGAAAATATTAAAATAATTTCTAATAATTGGTTCTATCTGTGTCATATCATGTGCTGTGATTATTACACTCGTGTTGTAGTGAGAAGAATAATGTTTCAACAAGATAGTGAGATTTTTCTTGTCTTCCTTACCGATGTTCTTCAAATCAACATCGTCAATCACCACGACTGACTTAGGTGGTAATCCTGTATCTGGTTCTATAATATCCATAATATCGTTTGGTGTAGGACAATTTTCATATATTTCAACATCAATATCCGTATAGTCTAAACTTGCGCTGTTGGGCATCCAAACCAGAACACGCTCAAATTCTGGTTTTTGGTGAAGTAAGATATTTTTGATTAGGTTGGTTTTTCCGCAACCAACTTTAGCTATTATACACATTCTAAAGCTATGTGGAAAATTAGCTATGTCTTTCATTCTTTTTGTGTTCCATTCTTCCTGAAATTTAATTTTATCGTCATTTTTGAAAGGGATAATCTCATTTGGTAATCTGAATTTTTTCTTTACCATATTTTGTATATTAATATAGAATATATTTTAATTTTTATAAGTTTTATGAACATCCTGCAATGTTTTTGAGGGTGATTAATATAAATACCATACGATACGTATAAAAATAAATACTATAGAAATTTATTTTCTTTTATATTAATATATATCATGATTAAGAATAAAGTTCAAAAATCTCAAGTGGAAATCCAACAATTACCTAGTGGTTATACCGTTAATCCAGAAACTGGTAAGTTGATTAAGGTAGGTGGTAAGCAATATAATGCTTTACTTAGAAGTCAATCTATTCAAGAATCTGACTATCAACCTGAACCACAACCAAGACCCAAATCATCTAAGATTGTATCTGAAGGATTCAAATCTCAATCAGAAGCCTATGCTCACAAAGCTAGATTACAAGCATCAACACCTGCGCCTGCTGGTAAGGTTTATAGTATTTCCAACAATAAGAAGCAAGTGTTATTGAAACAGAAGAAAAGTAAAAGTATTGATATACCACAAATGACTGAAATGGTAAGTAAAGCTGTAGCCCGTGTTAATAAGAAGTTATCTAATAATGATGATATTGATACTGACGACCCTGAAAGCATTGAATTATTTAAGTCTATGATACAGCAGGAATTGTTATTAATGAAACAACCAAGACAACCACCACCTTTACAAAGACGTCAATCTGTTCAACACATTGAAGAAAGTGATGATGATGATGATAGTGATGATTATGACGAATGAAAAAATAATTATCAATAATAAAAATCTTTAGTTAATATATAATGTATAATAGGAAAATTAATATACGTAAGTTGAATAAGAAATTAAAAATCGCTCAAATGCGTGGAACTGGACCTTTAGACCGTGTTATGAATGTTGTTAATAAAATTGATATGGAAGACCCTAAAACTAAAATGGTAATTGATTTTGCTGCGCCTTTGGTTAAAGAAGGTTTAATAAGATTAGGAAAATATGGGTTGAATAAATTAGGAACTAAACTTAACCCTGATTTCGTTGGACAAGTGAATGAGAATGAAAAACCTTTTCATGTTCCATCATTTAATTATCTTGGGCCATCAACTAATGTTGAAGCTCGTGATGCTGCTGGTGTAAAACCTAAAAATGCAACTGACGCTGCTGCCCAAATCCATGACCGTGAGTATTTAGCAATTCAAAGAAGTGTAGCAAGTGGTAAGATTTCTAAATCTGAAGCTGATAGATTGACTCGTTTATCAGACCAAAAATTACAAAGAAATTTTTCAAACGCAAGACAACAAGGTGAAAACACAACATATGATAAAGTTGTTAATCGTGGGGCATCACTGGCTATATCAGGGAAAAATTTATTAGAAGATGCTGGTGTGTGGGATAGGAGTAAATTCGTTGGTTATGGAGTTAGAACACCTATATCAAAGCTACAAAAGAAAGCTATGAGATTAACCAAGTATAACAGAACTCATAAGAAAAATTTAAACGCTGTTCTTGCTCGTATAGCTGCTCAAATGATTCAAAAAAAGATTAAAAAGCAACGTGGTGGTAACTTAAAAAACATAAATGACTCTATTGGTAATTTCTTTACTAAGGATGTTAATAATTTCTTTACAAAAGATATCCCTAATACACTTTATCATAAGCCTACAACTGCTATTGTTAATACTGCAAATAATGTTTATGACGCTACTATTGGATACCGTTGAATTTATTAAATTATAATTTATTTTAAAAAATAATTTAATGAATTTGTTTTAATATTCCACTTCTATAACAAGCGTAAGCTGGTATGATTCACCATTTGTGTTTAATGGGACATTATTTTGGTTTGTAATTGATATGGTTATTGAATCTACTTTTAAACCAATTAGATTGTTTGCTGGGAATGATATAAGGTTAAAGGGTTCGTTTGATTGGAGACTTCCAACTTGGACGTTTGGAGACACTGACGCTATTACATCAGATTTGACACCGTTTAATATGCTGCTTGAAATTAAGGAACAGTGATAATTAACACTACTTAATGACGAAAAATTTGCAACATTTGGCGCTTTCTGAATGAGTGTGCTTGTTGTTAAAGAACTTGATGGTATTTTTTGGTTAAGATTAACCCCTAATAATTCATAAAATGAACCTGCTGGAAAATATATTTGATAACCTGTTATCAAACTGAACACTACTTTACCAGTGCTATTATCTGGAGATAGGACCAGTGTATTATTTGGTAATCCTAACTGAACAATAGCAATATTAATGCTAGCATTTAGTTCATCCAATGAATACAATCCATTATCTAATACGACTTCATATTTTTGGGGTAAGCTTATATTGTCAGTGATATATAATTTGTTATTTGTTGATGAGATATTTAAGAACGAATACCAAAATGATGTGCGATGACATTTGATATTTATATTTTTAACTTTGTTCCTTTCAAATTCTAGCGGGGGTGTAATATTTACTGTAAATGTTGAACCATCTGATGACTTGTTGATAATGTTATTTGATACACTTGTATCACTATTTAAAAACAATGGTATAGATTGAATCATGTTATTACTATAATCTAGATTTTATTTTTTGGATTTGGTTTTTCTTCCTTTTCCGGTAGCTTTTCTAGTCTTGCGTTTCCCAGCCCCTACAGTATTCAAAAGATTACCTATTAATGGACCAGCGATTGGGATTGGTAATGAACCAATCAAATTACCTAAAAAGCCTGAACCAGACATAGAACGATAAGGTGTTATTCTTGAGGGTGGCATTCTAATTGTATATCTAGAACTCATTATATATTATAGCTATATATTTTAATTTTGGTTTTATTTTTTTCTGTGTTATTTATATATGGATGGAAACGCATCAATGATATTCTTAATTACCGGTATAAGTGCTGTGTTAAGTGGCCTAATAGGTAAAATCCTTTATAGCTTTCGTCATAATCTTAAAAGTTTTATTTGTTGTGGCAGTAGTTGTGTTTTTAGAAGTAATACATCATCACCACAGAATACTGAACATAATAGGACAGATATTGAAATGGGTGAGGTGGTTAATAGATTACAAAATATAAGACCTGAATTGAATAAGATACTAGATGAATCAACAATAAACAAAATGATTGAGATACGGCTTAAGGAATACAAAGATAATAATGAAATTATTTATATTTGATTAAAAAAATCTTTAGTTATTATATATACAAATGTCAAATAAATTTTTAAATGACGGTTCTGTTTCTTCTCAAGATGTTGATACATCTTTGTTTATAAAAACTGATGGAAGTCGTAGCATGACTGCTGCTTTAAACTGTGGTAGTAATAAAATAGTTAATGTTTCTAACGGTGTTGGTAATAATGACGCTGTAAATAAATCTCAATTAGATGGGAAAGCAAACACTTCTCACACTCATGCTATATCAGATATAACTAATCTTCAAACAACATTAGATGGTAAAGCATTGACTTCCCACACTCATACAATATCAAATATAACTAATTTACAAACGTCATTAGATGCTAAATTAAATTTAACTGGTGGAACACTTACCGGTGCTTTAAATTTAGGCGGTTTTAACATTTCAAATATTGGAGATGTAGCTTGTCAAAATCTAACTGTATCTGGAACGAATACTATAATTAATACCACTAATTTATCAGTTTCAGATTCTATTGTCGCCGTTGGTGTTAATAACACCGTAAATGATAACGTAGATTTAGGGCAATATGGAACATATAATAGTTCTGGTGTTAAATATTTTTCAATATTTCGTGATGCAACTGATGGTAAAGTTAAAATGGTTCATAATTTATCTGTTCAACCTTCTGGGACTGTTATTGATTTGACTAATGGTATCTTTAGTAATCTTGTTGTAGGTAATTTAGAATGTTCTGGTATAATGCTTAGTGGCGCCGCTATAACTGCAACTTCATCTGATATTAATAAGTTATCATCATTTACTGGTGCTGGTAGTGATTTAAATAAAATTGTTGGTATTACAAACGGAACTGCTAGCGCATCTAAAGCATTAATTACAGATTCAAATAATAATATTTCGTCTTCTGGTAATATCACCGCTACAAATATAAATGTATTAACTGATTTGAGATTTTACAATGCTACATATGGACAATTCGTAATAAAATCAAATGGATATGTTAATTTCTGTAGCTCATCTAATATAACTGGCCCTGTTGAAACACTTGATAATATATTTGTTGTAAATCCCTTAAATGTTCAATTCTTGTATCCTATTTTCCAATCTGGTATAGCGCCTTTAAGCGCTAGTATCTTAAACGGAACAATTTCATCTACTGGTGTCATGACATCAATAACTAGTAAGGTTTCTACTATAAATATTAATGGTGGTTCAAATGTTGGATTAGTTCAAATACCATATACTGGTTCAATAAACCACTTACAACAACTGACTTTATACAATGCATTATCTAATATTGTAATTCTTGGACATAAAGCTAGTTCTGGTAATGGTAAATTAAGAACTTTATGGTATGAATTACACCCTAATCAATCAGTTGATTTATTATTTGATAATAATAATGCATCATGGATTTTAAAACAACAACCCGAAAATTTATTTGATTTTAGATTATATAGATGGACTGGGGATAATGTTTTAAATTGTTTTTTAAATACTAATATTGGAACTTATAGGGCTTTAATTAATGTATCAACTGGAACAGCTACAACGATAAATGGAGTATCAACTTTTCAAAACATGAACACCACAACATTAACAGGAACTAATTGGACTGCTTCAAACAGCACTGGTATGGGATATACAGGTATTACAGCAGGTCAATATTTGACAGATACTGAAAGCGCTAAATTTACTGGTTTGCTTGCAGGAACAGGGTTTGCATTTACTTTAACATTCAGTAATTTAACACAAAGTAATTATTACCAATTAAATATATATTCGCTTGTTTGGAGTAGCGCAACTTCAGAACGGTCTTATAAAGTTGTTGATAATGATACTCAAAAACAGATAACTTTTAATAGTGAGTTATTCAGTAATAATTTAATCAATGCACCATCTACTATAAATAGTTATGTGTTCAGACAAACTAATTTAACTAATCGTGTTTTCGCTTTTACAAATATAAACAGTTCTCATATATACGGCTTTACATTAGTTGATTTAGGTAGTAGCTTATAAATTTATTTTCTTCTATATTGTCTTATTCTATTTTCTATTTCTGCGCCTAATACACCTAATATTATGGGTAAAGCTGCTTTGATTTCTCTAACATTACTTTTTAAAGAACCACCTTTTAATGCTTCTTTTTCCTTTTTAACTAAATCACGATAATATGCTTTCTGTTGTGGTGTTGTAGCAAGCCACGCTTGTCGTTCATTATATGACTGAGATAAACCTTTACCCGCTTGTTTTCTTTTAACTGGCATTATATATAATAGCAATTTAAAAAAATATTAAAATATCTTTTTTTAAAGTGGTATAATTTCAAAAGTGATTGGATTCAACATATATCCCTTTTCATTATTTGAACTGATTCTAATCTCGCCTCTTGGTATAAAATTAGGTTGTTTCATAAGCTTATTCATTAATTTTTCTTCTTTAGTTAATTTAATATATCGCATTATATATATAATTACTAGATATTTTTAATCTGTGAATTTCTTCAACCAGTAATGTAGTATAACTTTTATCTGTTCTAATTTTTCTGATATTAGTATTATCATATAAATTACTAAACATTTTATTTCTAGTAATTTTTCACAACTAATTCAACCACATCAAAACTTCCTTTTTGATTTTGATACATAGTTTTAATTTGACTCACTTTAAAATTATACTTCTTTGATAACTCAATATATTCATTAGTATTGTTTAATGACAATAAAAATTTACCTTTTAACTTACTCAATAATTTAAACATTTCTTTGTAATCAACTGTATCTTTATACAATTTCCTACCAATATAAGGTGGGTCTAAATAAAAAAATGTGTTTGGGGTATCATACTTTTTTATTACAATTTTATAATCTGTGTTCATTATTTTAACATTCTTTAATCTTTCTTGATATTTTTCAACATTGTTCTTAATATAAATTCCCGTAGGATTCTCATCAGCGTAATGTGTTCTGTTTGACATGTAGCTATTTTTTGAAATGTATAAATTTCTATATAGTCTATCTTCAGGTGATTTAAATTTTGTTTCCTTCATTCTTTCAAAAAAATTCCTATTACTTGAAAAATTATAACTTCTAACTGTTTCTGGTTTCACTTTCTGAATATCTTTGTAGATATCTATTATATCCTCATCCTTATCATTTATTACTTCATAATTATCTTTTTGTTTAAGAAAAAATACACCACCACCACCTACAAAAGGCTCACAATAAATATTGTATGATTTTGGAAACATCTCAATTAATTTTGATGCAATTTGATATTTACCACCCATGCGCCCTACAATACTTTTCATCTATTATAAATATTTTTTATATTAATTTTTGGGTTGA
>JAUKPS010125566.1:0-18553 GCA_032273165.1 Chlorellidium tetrabotrys
TTTAACCCCCAACCATACAATAAACTGTTAGTATCAATCGCTAGTGCATGACTAGCCCCTGCACTGATTTGTGACCAAGAACTTGTACCAACTTGCACTGGGCTAGAGCGATATATAAAATCAACCAATCCTAACTGTGCTGTATTATTGATTCCCCACGCATATAATGTATTGTCGTTCTTAATAGCAAGTGTATAGTTATTACCAGCCGCTACTTTACTTGCTGTAAAGTAACCCGTACCAGCTGCCGGAGTGGATGCCTGAAACGGTGCTATAGCAGAACTAATAGTAGAACTATTGTTATTTGTAATAGTAAAATTACTAGATGAATTATCAACAAAGGTGCTGTTGGTTGCTGGCTGTCGCATAAACGACTATTACAACAATTAGCGGATCAAGATCATCAGAATGATTACGGACATCTTATTCTTGAAGACGATGTCCAAATACCTGAAGATTTTTTATCAGGACACGATACTTGGGCAAAGCTATCAAAGAATATACCAGCCGATTGGGATATGGTCTATCTTGGACTCTATCCAGAAGCTACTGGAACCCCTATAGCAGATAATATTGTAAAACTTCAACCATTAGGATATGGCCAATGGGGTACACATGCGTATTTAGTAAAGCATGGCTCTATCAAAACCAAAATTCTACCCGCTCTAAGATTTATGACAGCCGCGATTGATGATCAATATAGTTCATTATTTGGAGACTTAAATGCGTACTGTATTCGCCCTAGTATTCTACCCTTGAATGAAGAGATGAGTACTAAATCTACTATTTTAGCTATAAATTAATATTTGATTTCTTAGCAAGATCACCATTATAGCGAACTGTCGGCGGGTCACATACATAAATATTCCAATGGTCCGCCATCATATCATAGTGAACATCAATCTCATTTGTCATGTGTTTGATGCTCGGTAATATCTTCGTCTTCAAAGCACCGTGGCGTACAAGATACGCATGGGCTCCCCAATTACCCTTGTTATATGTTGTTGTCATCTTCTTGACACCTGGTGCCACATCCGTACCTATAATCGGCTTCTTGATTCCTAAAAAAACCATATCCCAATCGGAAGGAATATGTTTAGAGACCTTAGACCAATTATCATTACCCGTCAGAAAATCTGTAGGAAACTCGGCGTCGTCTTCGCAAATAAGGTGCCCAGCATTATCACTGGCATGTTGCTCTGCTAGATACGTTAGAAGACGCTTATGGGAAATCCAGCAACCGACCGCACCTACATTTGCCGATGTGATTTTATCTGTTGTTTTATCTTTTTCAAAATCACGTGAAAGTGTTACAACATAACCGGCTCCGTACTTCTGCGCCTGGTCTCTTGTAAGGTCCTTACCATAGGTAGCCGACCATCGGTGAACCATACTATGAAGATGATTTGTCTTTGACTGAATATTCTGCCATCGCTCGGCATCCTTATCAAGATTAATTACCCAAATATCTTGAATTTTAGGAGCTGTTAGTGTACCCCAACTCATAAATAATGCTATAATTGCCAATGATGACACAACCGCAATTAGAAAGAGTCCTATACCTTTGATAGGCTTAAGTTTTGCCATCCTTATATTGGATTTGGATTATTTTATTAGTTTAACAAAGTTTTGAGATAGTCCGCCGATTCTAATGCTCCCTCCATCCATGTTTGCTCCATGCTTATAGACTCGCCCGTTAGATAGAGATTTGGCTCAGGATTATGTGCTATTTTAGATGCCTCTTCTGGACTGTAATCGCCAGGAAGCCAATAGGTACATCCATTCGGCCAATCGTGTTTCTTCAAATAAGTCGGCTTTGTGATTGTTTTATCGGGAAAGAGTTTCGTCAGCTCCTGATGAAGTGTCTCTTCCAAAGCAGGACCCTCAAGTTTACGCCAATAGTCTGTGTCATCGCCATCCGTATACGAAATCATAATCAAACCAGATTTGGAATCAATAGGGATAATAAAACGCAACGGACCATCGGTTACAACCTTTTCCTTGATATCCAATGGCGGTTGATAAATAGCATAAATACGCAAAAGAGGACTTGTTGCTAACTGCTTCATAATAGGCATATTTTTGAGAATGCTAAAGTCACCGTATCCGCAACGGCAGGTTGCAATAATCACACGCGATGCCTGATACTTGAAAGGTAGTTTACGTTTGCCACGGATTCCTGTAATTTCGAACAAATCGGGTGCGAGTCGTTGGATGTTTGTGACTTTGTGTCGGCTTTTAAGGGTGGCGCCGGCTTTGTCGGCAGCGTCGTGAAGATGTGTTGTGATGGCATCCAGCCCTTCTACGACCCCATAATAGTCGGCTGGTTTGTCGGTTCCCATTGGTTTAGTGGGGGCGAAAAGGGGTAGGGCGACATCGGCGCGTAGGAGATTGAATTCGGACCAGTAGGGGTAATATTTCAGTACTGCCTCTAGGTCTTTGGGGACGAGTTCTGCTACGGTATGTGTAGCAAGTACTTCGTCGGGTAGGGTTTGTAAGACATGTCGTAGGGGTTCAAAAAGCTGTATGAAGGGATTAGTGTGCCCGTTAACGGTACTTTCGGTGCTGATGGGATAGGTATGAAGTCCGAAACGTTTGACCAATGCACCGATTCGCTTATGTTCGTGAAAGATACGACCGGCACCAATTTCGTACTGAATGTCTTTTTTTGGATCGCGATAGGTGACAACTCGCCCGCCCCAAGCCTTATATTGCTCCAACACGAGCACATCATTGGAGGATAACTTGTTGGCAAGATATTCTGCAATAGATAGACCAGCCAGACCACCCCCAATGATGATAGTCCGCCCCACATTCATTTACTTAATTACTACAAAGATTCAATCCATCGGCAAATTTCCTCGGTACTACTACTCTGTAACTGGTCCACAACCTTCTTAGGACGGAACGCCATAAAGGTAGGGAAACCTCGGACGCCACAGAAACCGGCGGTGTAATCATTGACCGTATGCTCGCACTTCCAGAGGGTGAGTCCCTTGGTGGTCGCTACCCTGTCAACCTCTTTGAGGTCAATACGCTTACAGTATCCGCACCAGTTAGCGGTAAAATATATGAGAAATGTCTTATCGGACTTTCTCATACCATCAACGGCGGCGGAGCTCGGGTCTGCCAGCCACATCGTCTCAAAATCGTCTTGGGTATCTAGCATCTTCATCCGTATTGTTTACTAATGATATCATAAAATCCTTTTAGACCTCCCGCAATAACGACCGCCGTGAGAACACCCGCAATTGCGGGTCCTGGTCCCCCCGTGAAATCATTACGGGCACCACCGCTTTGCTTCTGAATTGGCATGGGCGCAAAAGTGGCTTTTGCTCCATTTGGTGAGGTCACTGCTGCCGTTGCTTCTGTAACTGCTGGTGCAGGCGTTGACGGAAGATTTGCGGAAACGGGGGCGGCTGCTGCCGGTGTTGCCGGTGCTGCCGGTGTTGCCTGAGATATTGGCATTCCAATGCCTGCTACAGTTGGAGCTGTTGGCAATGATGGCAATGACGGCAGTGATGGCAGTGCTGTTGGAATTGATGTAGGAAGCCCAAACTTCGCCAATCCAGGCATTGTTGGCGCATCGGGCAGTTCAGGCATCTTCATAATAGGTTCCGTTGACTTACTCGCATTAATCGCCGCTACAACTGTCGGCGTCATAAACGGAACCACCAAGTCGTTATATAACCCCTTGTATGATACGGTTGGTATAGGCACTGCCGGTATTATCTTTTCAACCTCAGCTTTGAGTTTATTGAATAACGAAAATGGATTCAAATCGATTCCGCTAAATCCACCTTTCGCCGCATCTTCAGGTGTAACTAAGTGTGTTACTAAAAACTGTTTGCCGTCAATCACCTCTTTGAAAAACATATTATACGGCAAGGGAGCAGAAATACCATTTTCTAAGATACTCTTTGTCAAAAAGAGTGCGTGGAAAGCATCCCACAGCACCCACAAGAATCCGAACAAGAAAAGGAAGATATTAAATACACTCAGGATCTTTGCAACACCTTGCCACGTCTGACCCATATAAAACTTATCTGCACCTAAAAATCCGAAAAATATGGCTAATGCGGCATATACAAGATAAGACTTCTCTGCTACATATTTCTTTGAGTCAGCGTCGGTTTTTGCCGAAGTAAATACACCACGACCAATACCGCAAATCCAGTCAAATGGCGACGTTAGACCCTCCTCGCGTATCTTTCGCCCGTCATATACAATCTGTATTAAATCCCAATAATGCCACATTCCAAGAGTAAAGATATTGAACACAATCTTCATCATACCTGTGTGAAAACTACGTAGGTAAAAATGGTCTGCTCCAAGCAACCCAAGCAATACGGAAAGAATCACAAATACAAAATAATTTCGGTCTGCGTGCTTCCACGTATCAATATCCGAAATATGATGTCCCATTTTTCCTCCACTACGATCTTTATCGCCGGTGCTACTATCTCCTGACTGTGAGGAGGCTTGAGGATCAGGCGGTGTAGGCGGAGCAGGTGGAAACGGTGGTGCTGGTGGTACCGGCGGCGGCGGCGGTGCTGTTTGTACTCCATCAGGAGTCGGACCATCGGACGACATCTCTAATGGTTTTTATCTTAATTTATACAGTGAATAGAACGCCGCCCAAACCAGCAACAATGCGCAATACATTGTAATTCGTCGCATATGTCGTGACGCCCGCAGGGTACGATTGTACCTGAGGATTCATCGTCAGTTGTAGTACAATAGAATCCAAGCGGCTGCCGTTACAAGTACCCATAGGTTGCTCTGCCTCCGGGGCTAAACTAAAGGAATATACATAGATAAAATCGTTGGGAATGGCTGTATGACGTTGCCAAGGCTGCATCAAACGGAAATACGGTGCTGACTGCTCCTCAAAACGATCGTAACCATCAAACTGAAGCAGTGCCGTAGCAATAATATCCAAATTGGGAATGCCGGTCTCGTTCAACATACGACTGCCATAATTGAACCATTCGTGTGCCTGAAGCATACGATCCTCATTCACCACCCACACCATTTCCTTAATCGGATTATTGAACACAAGGGGGACAGAAATACGTGTCGTATTGAGCGGAATACTATAACGCTTCTGCTGCTGGACCTGTTCAATCAGATACTCGTGGCGAGAAGAGACAAAGCGGCGGCGTTCCTCCGTATCCAGATAGATATAATCGCCCCACATCACCATATCAGTAATCACTACAGGAGCCTGTGTAAGCTGCGTTGGACAATTCGGACTATTGTTCAGGATTGCGTTCTCTAAGCTATTGCTAAATACCATATCATTACCGTTTTTGAGACGGATGTAGAAGCGTACCGGTGTCGCCTGGAGCGCAATAAGCGGTAAAGCGAGACCTGGATTCTTACAAAACCAGAAGTCTAATGGAACGAGGAGATTGAGAGGTCCTGACTGCGACTGGTCGTTAAACACCTCTTGGGTTCCCGTCATAAAATAAATACCGTCCTTCTTTGACCCCGGTGTACTTAACTGTGTCCAGAGATACATCCATTCACCGTAATGACGGTCAACTTCTTGCTGACCAATCCAAATACTAATATAATCAATCATCGCATACCCTATACCATTGACCCAGCTGACCGAATTCGTAATCTGGGCATAGTTTGTAGGCTGTTCGGTGATTACGCCCTGCGGATAGGGCTGCGGTCCCGCCGGCGTAATTTGCGGTAGATTAATCTGTAAATAGACCTGCGATAAGAGGTCACCCTGTCGTGGTACAGTCACCGTTATAAGTTTACCAAAATCAACAGCGCTATCAAATGGAATACGCTGGGTCTCAATACTGAAATTTGTATAGCGGCGATACACTTGTTTGAAAAAAGTCGTCTGCGGATTACCGGAAAGATAGATGTCCTGCCGTCCGGTAGCAACCAACTGGAGAAGTCCTCCTGAATTGGACATGGTACTCTTACTCTAAGTCTATAAGTTGTTTTTAGATGCTGCGTCTTTACACAGCCGGCAAAAATGCCCTACAACGTTAGAATGGCGTATCCTACGGGAGCGAACTTAAATAATTTGTTGCTTCAGCAACTAAGTTTCCGTACCGGTGGAAACTATCCCATTTCGTCACTCTATACACTCTATGCGAATGGTCAAGGTCAGACGTACTGGAGCAATAGTGTGAATCCTGATTCGCTATCTACACTGAGTAGTGCGGTGGGAAATGCCATTGTTAGTAGTTATGTTACATTGAGTACACTAATCAATACACTAGCCCCAAGTACAATTGTTAGCGAATTTAGTACCTTTAAATATTATACTTATTCGTCCATTAGTACATTATTTTACTATCAAGATATCTTATTGGCAGAATCTACAAATCTCAACTACGCCTTCTTATCAACGGCAAATTCGTTCCAAATCCAACTTGATTCTTACTATCAAAGTACATTGAACGCAACAAATAGTACAGTAAGTGCTTTAGTAGGATTTTCATCTTTTTATCAACTAATAAGTACTCAAAATTCATCGTTTGATTCTGCGTTATCATCTATGAGTACTGGTATTGGAATTCAAGATGCAATAACCTCTACACTCTTGACTGCTCTTATAAATACTGGACTCTATTCTACATCACAATGGACTGCTCAACAATTATCGTCTTTTGCATCTACGTTTGCAACAAATACCAATTTTAACACATTTAGCACATCCATAAATTACGCGCTACTCAGTACATCAACCGGTATTTCCGGTGAAATTGATACTACAAATAACTATATAAATGACGTAAGTACGGCTGTTGTAGATAATACATATGCTCTGCTAAGCACATCCGACAGTCTATTACTAACCATTGATACTTTGTCTGGAGAACTTGCCTATCTCAGCAGTGGTTTTATATCACTCTCAGGTGAAGTAAGTAGTTATCAATACTTTAATTATAGTACAATTTCATCATTAACCAACGAAGTATCCACACTAACTTCACTTACTGCTATAAACACCGCGGATCTATTCAGTCTTAATCAGCAAGTAAGCGTTATTACAACAAGTAGTATTTTAGAAGGCATTTATTCAACATTCATTCAATTAGAAGCATATACAGTAGAACTTATTAACAGTACAAATACGGCAGCGGAAGCATCATTTGCGGCATTACAATTGTCTACAATGTTATTCTTAGAAAGTACAAATACAGCGTATGTTGAATTCTCTCAATCAACAATTTATGGAGTAGAAAAAGAACTTGTATCGACATTTAGTTTTTATACGTCTACATTAGTATCTACTACAGCTGATACTGTTTCTACATTAATATCTACTATAAATGATGCTATATACGCACTCTCTGGTGAAATATCAACTACCGCTGCCAGTGCGAGTGCCATTGTATCGTCCATCAATGGTGTACAACTGATTCAACTCAATTCGGATAATTTTACTGGTTCACTTGATTTCGCCAACTATCGTAATTTTATTGTTCAAGTCAACGATATTGCGGATTTAGTTAATAGTACCTATACTGTATCATTTAATCCTACAACTCTTAGCAATATAGCACTACAGCAGGGTGTAATTATGCTTGATATTAGTACAAATACACAAGCCTATACACAAAATAATAATAAACTTGCTTTGAATTTAAATAGTTGGAATATTATAAACACTCCTACATATTCTGAGTTTCCAATGGTTGCTAATAGTGCATATAAGATGGAGTATATCTACAGCGTTTACAATAATAGTGTCTATGCGAATTTGATAAATGTATGGCCTTACCAAAATACTTCCAATCTAACAGTTTCGTCTATTAATTCCAACCTAGCGATTGACCCAACAAATGCCAACATATTTTCTACAGGAACAACCCTTCGTGTTGCCTGGAATATGTATTTATTCAGCACATTTGTAACAGGATTCTCCTCCTTTATCAATGTGGATGTAGATATAAGCGGCTCTCTCATTCAAAGCTTCGGTCCTTACTCATACATCCAAAGTACAGTTCAAATAGCAATGCCCGATGGAGGATACCCGCCAGGAACACCTGATGTGCCTGCTGTTTTTAAGTCATATGTTGTAGGTGAGCCCGCAAATGCGTCCATTGTAAATGGATTTGCCGCTTACCCATAAATTTCTGACAGAATAGTAAATGGGGGCAGCTGCTTCTACTATATCAGCAATCGCACCTCGCATTATCATCCCAGGATTTTTCATCGGTCAGAAGGTGAAACAAGGCGGGTCGCTAGATAATATTGCCGTCTCTACTGCTTTTACATTATTCTTTATCACATCTGTGATTACAGCATTTTCCGCTTCACCTGCCTTATCTATTATTCCTAGTATTGCGTGCTTTGCGTATTCACAAATTATGGAAAATCCTGAAGACGCAGACTACTGGCGTCATAGTGACTGGCTCCTTACCACACCCCTGATGTTATCGGCTCTTCTCTATGCGAACGATGTGCCTATTTCAGTTATTTTACCAATGGTAGCCTGTGATATCTTAATGATCCTTGCCGGCTATCTTGGTGCAAAAACCAAGAATCCGCTGGAGTCCAAGGGATACTTTGCCCTTGGTATTCTTGCCTTCCTACCTATTGTTGCTATCCTACTCCAACAAACCAAGAATAAAACGGCTGTGTATCTAACACTTGTAGTATGGTCATTATATCCTGTAGTTTACTTTGCAAAAGAGAATGAAATAGTTGAACAGAAATATACAACCATTGCTTACGCTATTATGGATGTAGTAGCAAAAACGGGACTAATATCCCTCATACATATTTAGGAGGCGGGTTAAAGCCTAAATGACTTAGAAAAAGTAACTGGCAAAATGGAAGCGCGCCATCCAATTACTGGAAAACCGATACGTATCTTACGCTCTGAGTCGCATATTACCTCAGACCGTAAAACTCTGCTATGGGCTCGTGCCTCATTTCGCAAGGGTGCCCGTTGGGGACGATGGCACTGCGTTGTTACTGAACCGGCTGCTGTAGAGGTTGTAGGTGCCTCGGCACTTGTGGCGGTTGTGCTTGCTGCCGATGCGGATCTTGACGCCTGGATGGCTGTACTGAGTCCTGATCTTACCCCTTCAGGGGTGCTTTCTGACAAATCGGAATGTTTGGTTGTGGCACCGTCGGCAGTTTTAGAGGGGCTTGAGAAGCGTGGTCTACGCTGGGACCACACGCTGCCCGTGGAGGAGCTCCACGATAATTACCCGTTTTTGGGGGAGCCCGTAAATGTTGGAGACTCCGTGGAAAAGGTGATTCTTTGTCTGGCACATCTGCTACGTATGAACGTTGTGACCTGGTCTTCCGCCGCGGACCGCGAAGGACTAGATCTAGGTACACGCATTGTCTACGATGCGTGGCTAAAGTCGCTTGAAGGGGCACGGCTTGCCGTGGTTGCCGCGGATGCCGACGACTCGGTTATCCCGCAGACATGGCTCATTCAACAGTATTTTCGGCATCCTACATCCCGCCGTGCTCGCGAGATTCGTCTATGCCTCGAGAAGAACGTAGAGTGTCCGTGGATTGACCATATTTTACTTCTCAATGAAGTGGAGTTTACTGACCTGCCTGCCGGCGATAAAATTCAACAAGTGGTTATTGGTAAGCGTCTTCGATACTACGATGTCTTTATGGCAATCAAGGAGCGTGTGCCGGCGGGGGCATTTGTTATCTTCTCTAATTCCGATATCTGGTTCAACGAAACGCTATCGTATCTATGGAAGATTTCGTTGGCAGAGAACCGTCTGTTTCTAGCACTACTACGGTGGGAAGATAAGGGGAGTAATGAAGGGGCGTCCCACATTTTTGGTCCACGTGCCGACTCCCAAGATACGTGGATCCTGGCACGAGACTGTATGGATTTCACGCCGACTGAAGACGAGATGGGATTTCCCTTTGGTCAGTCCGGCTGTGATAATGTAATCACTGTTACAATGCTTCGCCACAAGTTTCTTGTCGTGAACCCTGCCTATTCTATCAAAACCATGCATCTTCACAATTCAAATATTCGTAACTATGAGCCTAAGGATGTACTTTACCGACCAGCGTTTCTCTATGTAGACCCTACGCCAATTCAATCTATGCGTGTTTGTAAAGACTTGACGTTTAGAGGAAAACTGCCAACCGCACTAGACTCTATGTGGAACCGCACCGCATTCCGCAAATCGTTTCCTCGCCCCATCTTATCTGTAAATGATAGTACACCAAAAAGGATTTGTACAATGCTACGGCACGCTGCTGAAGGCGACGATTTAGATCTTTACAATTTCCAAGCCGGCGAACAAAACATTTACACTCCTGCTCCTGAAGCACTACCGCTCTATCATTTTCAGAACGGCATCTTTATCAATCGCCAGGGTCTCATCAGTTCGTTTTCCGATATTTTTGTAGGTCCGCATAAGGAGTGGGTCGGTGCGTGGGAAACGGCTCGTGTCAGTAATATGATGCCGTCCATTCACGTACCATCTATTATTTCTATTCCGATTGCGGATGCGTGTAAGACGACTCTCAGCCAATGGATTCTATACTATCTGCCCAAGGTTCTCACAATTCGCCGATTACTCAAGTCGTGTAATCTAACGGTGCCCGAATTTCTAGTACCCCAGCTTGCCGATATTACTCCATTTCTACGCGACTGCGTATGGTCGGCAAGCGAAAAGGGAAATATTACACTTGTCCCAATGATGGATGATATGAATTATTATTCAGACGATGTATGGGCATTGCCTCCGTCTACCGAGCATTCACTGGTGTCGGCGGAAGATATTATGCTACTTCGTGAACTTATTGAGCCGATTGAAGAAGTGCCTGATATGCCAGTTGCCGTCATATGTGTTGACGACGATGTGGATGCGGTCTGTACACGTGAGTGGGCAGATTCTGTCGCTGAATACATTTTCGCAAAGGGCTGGATTGTTCGCTATGTCTCTGTGACCGATAGTGCAGCGGTGCGGCGTAAGGCGTTCGCTCACGCTTCGTGGATATTTGGTAGTGCTGCCTCATCTGGTCTAGATTATATGTGGCTCGCTCCTGCCGGTGCTTACGTAATGGAGTTCAATCCTGTAGATACACCTCGTGGCGACCGCATCCACCTGGCGGGTGCTGCAGAACTCAACTATGTTACCGGTCTTATCCAGCGTGAGCCTATTGAAGTTTGTCGTCAGAATGCGTTGCTTGAAGTGGGAGCCGCTGTTCGTAAGTTTGGTTTCAAAGATATGCTCAAAGTTGTAAGGGATAAGACGTCTTCGTCTACTGTAAAAATCCCGCGTATTCTTGTACCTACCGGCGACGCACTACAGGGAATATGGTCTCATAGCGGTGATACCTTCCGTGAAATGGTGGATATCTGGGCTGAACGTGAATACGTTACTGTAGAAAAGACCGAAGATAGCGGATATTGTTGGTGGGGTGCGATAGGCGAAGTTCTACTATATGACCGTCCTACACCCCGCTGGTGGTCCACGCCTCCGTCTTACCAAATGGCGATGTTCGGCAATTGTGCACCGCCTGGTCCTGATTCACACCGCCTCCGTCAGTCTCTATGGGGATTCTGGCCGCGCTCACCACGTGCTATTGAAGATATTGTTGCTACGAAGAAGAATCTTCTCAGTTACGGCAAGCGTACCATTTCCTCCCTGTTTCTCGGCAAGATTGAGAACGGCGTACAGCAGAAAAACCGCACAACGCACGATTGGAGCAAATGCGTAGAGCTTTTCTCTATGCCTATTGATTCCACTGGTGCCCCTTATCCTTACACGCAATCGGAGTATCTCGATAAACTCTGCCACGCGCGGTTTGGTCTCTGCTTGCCAGGATTCGGTCCCAAATGTAACCGTGAAATTGAGTACTTCGCCTGCGGTGTTGTACCAATCGTAACAAATGGTGTGGATATGAAGGGATATCTTGTAGCACCCAAGGAAGGAATTCACTACTTCAAAGCGTCTACACCCGAGGAAGTTAAGCGTATTGTAAAAGATACATCAGCAGACACGTGGCTTAAGATGTCGGTTGCGGGTCGTGAATGGTGGCAGTCGTATTGCTCCGCCGAGGGTCTCTTTCGGCTCACCTGGACACGTATTGAACAGTGCCGACCGTTCTTTAATGTCGGTATTCCTAAATTGTTTCCTCTCCACCACTAAGATGGACGGTCTAAACATATTTCTGTAAAGTTCATCTAATGGACTATACAAAAATAGCAAATGAGCGTTATTTGGCAGAGGTGTTCATTAACAAACCTAAGGATGGTCCGTCCATTGAGGTTATATTAAATAAAACATTTGTAGACAAGGTACCATTTGTATCTGTAGTTATTCCTATTTACAATCAGGAAGGAATTATTGAACGAAATCTACGATCAATGTTAGAAACTATAACAGAGACTCCTTATGAAATGATTCTTATTGTAGATGCCTGCTCTGATAAGACTGAAGAGAAGGTTCTTGGTCTGTTTGGCGGGGAGGGATTGCCTGACCTTCTAACAAATGTGGTAATAATGCGGTCGGTTGTGCCACTGTTTGAGACCGCCGCGGATAATCTTGGCTTTCTATGTAGCCGCGGCGAATATATTTTGGAGATTCAGGCAGATATGCAGATGACGGAACGTGGCTTTAACGCGGCACTTTTACGTCCGTTTTTCCGTATCACTAACCTCATTGCCGTAAGTGGTCGGTCGTGCCACGGATTAACATATGATCGGGGTCTCGGTAAGATGGGAGTAGAAGTAGAAAAGCCGCTAGATAGTCGGCTTAAGCGTGATCATTTGTATATTAGCGAAACCTGTAATCGCGGTCCTATTATCCTTCGGCGAAAGATGGTAGAAGAGCTTGGATATTTGGATGAAATAAATTACTTTTTGAATTACAGTGAACACGATTTATTTACACGGGCACGTGTACTTAAGTCGTGGCTTTGCGGATATGTGCCAATGGAGTTTGTATCGCCTTGTAGCGACGGCTCTACACGGAAACTGCGGGACCCAGTGAATGAAGCGGTGTTTTTAGCGAAGTCCGCCACTTGTGAGCGTAATGGATTTTTAAATCACTGGCTAGGGTCATCACCTGAGCCATTTCCTATTCGCATTATTCAATTCCAATAAGTTTACGGTACTGTTGAATCGGCTTATGAGTCTTAAATTTCTTCGTAAATTCGTCAAACCACATACGGAAACTGACACACTCAAACGCGGTGGTTGAATACCAGTGCGTATGAATGGACTGTAGGGGTTTGCCATCGTAGCGGATACCAACGCTTTGGTCGTTGCGGAAAATGCTGAAACGTGCTTGGATATCCTTTTGGGAGACGGTAGACTGCTGCATACGCCACCATCCAAAATTTACCTGCGGCGGGAATTCATAGAGTGCTTCCTTGGGGAGCGAATTCGCAAGGTCTTCTAGTGCCGCCTGCTCATAGAATCGGCTACTGTGTCCCAACTCTTTCCACTTCGGCACAAGGGCTGCTGATTTGAACCACATATAACCCGCGTTGTACTTACCATAACGGGCTTCATCGGCAGGTCGGATCATATGCTGTGATAATGCAAGCTCAGTGCTTGGCGGAATAGCGGGAAGGGGTGCTAGATGCGAAATATCGGCGTCCAAGAACCACGCTGGCTCTGTTGGATTTTGGTTGAACATCCACTCTAGAACTGCCGCTTTCTCATATGTATAATCCTTGAACAGGGAGTCGTAGACTACGCCTTTTGTGCGTTCCATTTGTGGACGCTTGAGTCCCTTGTATTGGTCCATCGCTTGTTTCGTGTGAATAGTAAGTTTGGATTTGATTTGGCTAACATGGGTTTCCGAGTCGGTATAGACAAACAGCTCTGCATTAGGATGCCATTGCTCTAGAGTTCTGACAAAAAGGGTAAAGTCGTCTAGGGCTTCTTTGCCGGTAACAATAAGTCCAATACGGGGTGTAGTCATCTTTATTGCCTTTTGCGTTTGGAGTTTAAATCGCTGGATAATCTAAGGATGAGTTCAAATAATGCTCCCGAAAAATGGGCGACCAAATTCATGAACAATACAAATATGGGAAATATAATCCCCCTAAAAAGCCGTAATACAGCATTAAATAATTTGAATGTTCGCATGCCTGCGTCGTGGGAACCGCCACCACCGTCTAGCTTTCCGCCGAGATTTCCTATGCCGGTATTGGGACCGATGGGTACGCGTTCTGGATTAGGTATGTTGCCGAATTTGAAGACACCGCTTTATACACCGACCGTGCGGTTGACTGCAAATGCGCCCGAATGGGTGCCTAGTGCTTCTGTGCCGAAAAAACGTACAAGTCTGCCACCGCCCCCACCAAACTCTCTTAATTTGGCAGAACTTATCCCTTATATGAAAGACAACGGACGGATTTACAAAAAAGGTTATACACCTGAAGCGTGGAGAGAACTTAATAAACTTATATCAAATGTTCGTGATGAACACGATATTCATTTATTTTTTAGAGATGGCAAAAATGGTCCGTTGGTAGAAAATCCGTTTTTTTACATTACTCATAAAACATCGCGTACAAAACGAGTTCCCTTACAAAATATAACCCCATTCATTGTGGGAACAAATAGAACTTACCGAGTTCGTCCAAATAAGCGTAAGCAGACCCGCCGTCGTCGCTAAAAAATATTTAGTAGTTTTATTACTATTTGTTTTTTTATTTTTTTTAGAGTTTAGGGAATCTGCTCAATCGGTAATGTACTATGGACTTGGGAAATATCCAAACCTTACTGTGTCCTCGGCACTCAAACGGTGCGTTATTGGGGACTTCGGTGAAATCGGTGGCGGCTCAAAGAGCGTATCAGAACTACCGACCGCTGTGAGACGCTCCAGCGGCACAACTGGCGGTGGCGGCAATGACCCCCTGCGCTTCATAAAGTACTGCGACTTGACGCGGGGAACGATCTCTATATGCTCTACTAGCCTGGAAGGAGTACCGCATCCGTCCTTTTGGCAAACATCGCACCAGCAGATGCGCTCATGATCCTTGACCTCCGATGAGCACCCACAACGCATGCAGCCCCACACCTTTGGATTAAATGCAAGAATTTCGGCGAAAGCGCGAAGAGTCGTCTCAGTTCGCTCAATTACCCAATCTTCCTGTCCTGGCTCACAAATAAGGAACTGGTTGGTCTCTGGATTCCAATTGACCGCGGCAAATCCGCCATTACTGTACGGAATATTTGTAACATGTACAAGCTTGTCTAGAGAAGTGCCGCTAGTGGTGTGAGTGGCACGGGTTTCACCCTGCTCTTCGTAATAGACGTCATCCTTGTAGAGTTCATGGTGCTCTTGTTCACGCATTTTGTCCATGTAATCTTCATAATTCTCACGCATACGCTCATGTTTATCATAACGGAAATAGGACATTTGGAGGGAAGGAGTCTGTGGATGTAGGAAGTAGGAAGTAGGAAGTAAGAAATGGGTGATTCAGTGTTGATGAAGCGGGTTTGTTTCAATTTTTTTATGGCGTCGTTTCTGCCGCCGCTGCTGCCGCTGCCGCTGCTGCTGCCGCTGCCGATGCCGCTGCCGCTGCCGCCTCCGCTTCCTTTGCCGCTGCCTCGGCTGCTGCGGCTGCCACTGCGGCATCTTCTGCTTCCTTTAACTCCTTTGCCGCATTTGCAGCTGCCTCCGCTGCCGCCTTTGCGGCGTCCTCTGCCTCCTGTGCTTCCTTCGCAGCCAAGATACGAGCTGCCTCTTCGTCAGCAGCCGCCTTTGCCAATGCCTCAGCGTCGCTAGCCGCCGCTGCAGCTGCCTCCACATCTTCTGCTACCTTCAACGCCGCTGCCGCATCCTCGGACTCCTTTAGTTCCTTTGCCGCATTTGCCGCCGCCTCCGCAGAAGCGGCAACAGCTGCCTCCGCCTCCGCCCGTTCTTTCGCCGCTATATTCGCTCTTAAGTTTGCCTCTGCCCTTGCGGCGGTTGCTTTCGCTTCTGCTTCCCGTGCCTCTACCTTCGCCTGCATTTCTAACAAATTATTCTCAGCGGCGACCTCGTGAGGATTATATGGGCGAGACCCTCCGTAGTGGTCGCGGAAACTGGTTGCCATAGCTGCACGTCGTTTAAAGTAAGCACTGGCGTTCATTCTACTCTATGTGAATAATTTATTTGCGATATTTACGGGATTTGCGGCGTCTAGTTTTACGTCTGCCGCCGGCTTGTCGGCAAAGACGGGCGAATCGCGGATCGGTAGATAAGAATTTCCCCTTATTGCTATTGTGCGGCGCAAAACGGGAACACATCATCTCATACGACCCCTTCGGTACCATTTCCGCCACAATCTGTTGGAAAAGCCGATCGTGGCATCCACCATTATTTGTTAAAATACCAATGCGAACCCCGCTTTTTGCAACATCTATCAACCAATTTTTAATCATATCATACCGTTCTTTGCCGCCAAAATAAAACATCGCAACATCTTTCGGGCTGATAAGTGCCTGACTGAAGAAGTTATAGCCTATATCGTCATAAGACGGAAGTTCCATACCATCAAACATAATCATTGTCAGGTCCCAATCTAGTAAAAGAATGCGGTTGCCGGTTGCCGTTTTTGCCCACTCATAATACTTCTGGATATCCGCTTGTTGTATACCAGAATCGGGGTCATACGACGGCACCCAATCCGTGTAATCCTTCAAGAAATACACATATGAATTGTTTTTCAATGTATCTATAAGCTGTGCCAAGGGACCGCTGTTCAAAGAACTTTTCTTTAGCGGATACGTTTCATTCACCTTTACTCGTGTCACACCAGGACACCTTGTTTTGACATCATCAAGGTAACCTTGATCGTTGTCAAAAAATATAGCAGCGTCAAATTCTGCCACCGCCATTCCTATAATGGATACGGTTTATCGCTCCGCAATCATTAAACGTTGCTTCAGGCGGGCGTGTGCCGTTGAATGATCTACATCCCGTGCCGCCAACCGTTGCTGCCGCTGTAATTCCGCCGCCTCTCTTGCTTGCGTAAACATAGAGACCGCTCGGGTTTCCTCCTCTGACATAGAAGGCGGTGCCGACTTATACGCCCGCTCAGCCTCCGCCATTGTCTTCGGACGCCCATCTAGGCTTACACCCGCAATATCCTGGCTAAATGTAGACCCCTCGCTATAGGCATACTTGAGATCAGTGTACCCAATACCGCCCGCAGCACCTGTAATCGCCGTATTTGACTTTGTATATTGCTCAGGTCGTCCTGCTCCCAATTCCGTGCCGAATCCAGGGGCTAATATCATTTCTGATGGCGGCTTGTACTTGGACAGTTGATCCTTTGGTGCTGATGCCGCGCGACGGGACTCCTCCTCAAATGTTCGGTTAAAAACGTCAGCATTGTACTTACCCTTCATCGCCGCCTGAGTTCCTCTTGTGTTATCCTGACCCTTCAGCCAATCACCGTATCCGTCGTCCTTATCGGGATCAGGTAGCTTATTCTCCTCAAATAGCTTATTGAAGACGTTCATATCGAGTTTCTTCGGGTTGAGGGCAACCGGTGGGGCGTCCTCCAACTTCATCGCATTCTTATCCGCCGGTGCCGTCGGATTGATACCGCGGGCTTTCATCGCTTCCTCAGGAGTGACCGATACGGAAAAACGCACATCTTTACCGTCTTTGCCCGTCTTCGGTATGAGTTTCTCTAGGATTTCTTGGATATAGAGGAAGGCACGCGTAACGGCGTCAAACAACTCAGGTGAACCACCCTTATCAGGATGGGTCTTCACCGCCGCCCGTTTATACGCCGACTTGAGTAGTTCGTGCGTAAGAGGCTTGGAGTCATCAATACCTAGCAACTGGTACGATTCGTGAAGGTAGTCCATTGCTCGTCGTGGCGGAGGGGCTTTTGCCAACGTAGTTGTTGACGGCGGGGAGTCATTGATACGCATCACCGGTGTAGCGTGCTGCGGCTGTGTGGGGATTTGTCTCATCGGCGGAGGGGCTTGTGCTTGCTGGGGTTGCTGGGGTTGCGGGAATGGCCAAGGATAGAATTCACCTCGCCGCTGTGCCGCTACCCAACCCAGGAGGGCTCCGTACAATCCCATACGCTTCGCCGTATTGACGTACTCCTGTCCTTCAAAAAGGGTTTCAATCATCTGTATCCGGGCTGGGACGGAATCTAGAGAACTCAGATTCTGCCATATACGAATATGCCGTGGGTCTACGGTTGATTGAGCGGCGCCCATTACTTAGGGGGCTGAAGGTTTTCTTGTCGGTTGACCGCGGATTTAGAAATCCGTATCGGTTGTTGCCGGCTTGATGTTCTTCGATAGAAACTCCTCTAGTTGGTCATTATGCTGGGTGATGAATTCCGCAACGACTTTGTTATCTTGTAGTACCCGAAGCGTTGGTAGCTTCTTCACAGCATCTACGTCAATCTTCTCTACATCTTCGTCAATATCGTAGGTCTTGATTGGGATAGCGTACTTTGCCGCCTGCATTATAACCTTCGGCTTCACCACCTTACAGGGGGCACACCACGAAGCACCGATGTATTCTAGTTCATACATGGGCATTTGCAGATTGGTTTGGAGTGTAATGGGTGCTCATTTTTTTCATGGGGTATTGTAAGGAGG
>JAUKPS010125676.1:0-93167 GCA_032273165.1 Chlorellidium tetrabotrys
TCGCCAAACAGCTTTTCCAAGACTAGAATGGGGGTCCTTAAAGGACCTCCATGAAAGTCGCCGTTTTAGGCCCCTCTGCCCATGCCCTTCAAATGACCCGCGAGCTGCTTCAGCTCGGCGCTTCTGTGCGTTTGTTTTGGCAACCGGAGCTGGATACCCAAGAACTGATCGACCTTCATCAAAGTGGCGTGCTCGTCGCTGCTCCATGGTTACAAGTCAGCAAACGCTTTTTGCTCGCCGGTCAAAAACCGACCACGCAATCGCGCTTCGCCGATCTGTTCCGTGTGAGCTTCCAGGTCAATCCTGAGCCGATGATTCAGCAAGGCCTTACCGAGCAGCCGGATGTGTATCAGAAGCTCTCGCAAGAGTTTGTCGCCTCCCTCAAAAGCCAACTAGAAATGTTCGAAGACGTCGACGTGGTCATCGATGCTTCGCCGGGTGTGGGTCGTCGTGAACTCGGTCCGGGTGCGCCGGCCATCGGTGAATCACGTTTGCGTGAAGGCACTGTCGCCTACGGTGATGAGCAAAAGAACTGGAGTGCGTGGGCGGCAGAATCCCAGGAGATCGCCGTCGTTGGCGATGGCGCCCAGGCGGCGCGTGTACTCACGGGGCTCAAGACGTGGTGGCAGCAACCCAACAAACGTATCTTCCATGTAACATCGACGGCCACGCCGTTTGAAAAATTCTTCACGGAAGATCATGGCGAGCTCTCGCAACAGCTCGCGGAGTTTCTAGCGATGGCGCGCCACGAGCAGCAAGAAGCCGTCAAAGCGTGGCAGATCGCTTTGAGCGCTTGGGAAGAGTTGGATGATTTCATTAAGGCGAAGAAGCCGATGCCGGAGCAACCGATTCCACGCCTCGTGGTATTCTCGGGCCACATCGTGAGTGCGGTCGATCAGCTGGTGGATAAAACGCGCAGCTTTCTCACCATCGAGACCTCGCCGTTTGTGAAAGGTCTCGTGCAACCAGAAAATAACGGCCTCGAACTGAAGACCATTGGTGTGGATAGAATCATCGGGGCCACGGGCACTCGCCGTGCCCATGAGAAATTCGCGGGCCTCGATCTGCGCTTCTCTCCTGATTTAAAAACGTCCAGGGACTCCAGCGGCAAGCATGATGAAGTGGGCTTCTTCACCCTTGCTCCTGCGACTTCTCAAGCAGGAATTCTAGGAGAACTCAAACAACTCTTTTCGCCTAAAGGGCCCACTCCATGAGATATGGATTTTTACTTTTCATATTGGCCGCTTGTACCAGTGCATCGAGGCCGGTTGAGATTGGATCGATGCCTTACCAGAGCGCAGGTACTGAGCAATTTTTTTTGCCGGAACTTCCGACCTGGGCCAATGGCAGTTTGAGCGCCCACTGTGCCCGTACGTTATCGGTGCGTTTCTTGGATCACGAGCCGCTCGAAAAAATTCACGCACTCACGTTCCATCAGCGTGTGGAGCTCCAGACGCAGTTCAATCGTAAATGGAAAGAACGCTATGCTGTGGGAACGGGGAGTCTGACCCCACAAGAAGAAGCCGTGCTTTTCTTGGAATCACTCGAGCAAGTTAAGGGCGGTCTTAAGGATCTGCGTTTTCCGGCGAATCTCCCTTTGAATGTTGTCTGGTGGGATCCGATTCAAGACCAGCCCTTTGCCAAGGCCTGGTTGCAGAACTTGGGTAACCAAGGAAATCCCGTCGTGCTGGTAAGCCTTTGCACAGATGTCTCCGGCATCGAGGCCTGGATCAATACGCAGAATCTGGCTGAGTATAGTTTCTTTAGCATGGGCGCTGAGAGTCTCGGGCCAACGGCCATGGATGGAAGCCTGCAGGGCGGACCGATGATGCCGCTGGATGCTTTCTTTCCGCGTGAACGCACAACTTTATGGGTCGCTGGTTCTGTGCCAGCTGAATTCCCGTCAGGATATAATGTAAAAACCTTGGAGGATCCCAATGTTCGGAAAAAGCGTTAAAAAATCTGACCACAAAGAAGACATCGAAAGCGTGGAAGCTATTTTCCACACCACCATGGGGAATTTTACCATCGACCTACACGTGAAAGAGTGCCCAGAGACTGTCTGGAACTTTATCAATCTTGCGGAAGGTCGCCAAGAAACGGAAAAGGGCGGCAACTTCTACGACGGCCTCGTGTTCCACCGTGTGATCAACGGCTTTATGATTCAAGGCGGCTGCCCGGAAGGTTCCGGTCGCGGAGGTCCAGGCTACCGTTTCGGTGATGAGTTCACAAAAGAGCTCCGCCACACCGGCGCTGGAATCTTGTCGATGGCGAACGCGGGCCCAGGTACTAACGGCTCACAGTTCTTCATCACTCTCGCAGCGACTCCCCACTTGGATGGCCGTCACACGGTGTTCGGTGAAGTGGTCGAAGGCATGGAAGTGATTTCAAAAATCGGTCGTACCCCAACTGGCCCAGGCGATCGTCCGAGAGAGGATGTACGAATCAACAAAGTCGAAATCATCAGAGGTTAAAATGAAACATTCACTTATCTTGCTTGTCTTTTTTGTCCTAAGTTCTTGTGCTTCCCTCACACGCCCCAAGGGAGAAACGGAATACTTCACCGCCGAGTCGACGCACTTTGCGGCCGACGGTAAAACGGTTATTGGTGAGAAGTCCCGCTTCCTGCTCGAGTTCACCTTAGCGAACGACCGTTCGAAGATTTTTGAGGGCCGGACGTATCGCAATGCAAGGACGGGCAAGGTTGAGGAGGCCAGCTCCGAGCTCACACGAATCGGCAAATCGGAAGCTTACACGATCATGGGCCCGATGGGTCACATCGTCGGCGTGATGTACTATACGAATCAGGAAAGGACGAGCTGGGCAGGAGAAATCTTCTTCGATGCCGGTGGGCACATGACTTACATGAGCACGACGGCAAACGGACAGAGTAAGACGGAGAGTTTGGTTTACGGAGCCGATCGTAAACTCGTCGGTATTCACAAAACCGTGTTAAGCGAGATCACTCTCGCCGAATACAAGACGAAGATCGAGGAATTGAAAGCGACCAAGTAGATCGCACCCCTAGAAAACTTCTGGTTCACTTCCGCTAGCGGGAGTGAACCACTCAGGGGGTAAGGTTATAGAAATACACCATCAGATGGTAGATATCCGTTGGTGGCGTCACCGGATTATTTGATCCAGCCAAAGCATTCATCTGCGCGAGATATTCTTCCGTTAGCGCCCGCGCCTTCTCTACATTCTTTTGCGAAAACGAAAACGTCTCCGTGTTACCAAAGCGCATGGTGGGCGGCTGCTGCTTGAAGGCGACGTGGGCCTTGTCTGTCATGATCTTGTATTTCTCAAGCACGTCATCCAGCGAGTTCTTGCTCGTGACCAAATAGCGCTTCTCTTGCTTGTACTGGCCGTTCGCATCGAGCGAGAGCACGCCCGTGCTCAACAGATCATCAATCGCACTCTGGGCTTCCGCAAGTGTAATGCCGAGGCGGGTGGAGGCTTCTTTCGCAGAGAAGTTTTCCAGCTCGGTCATGGCCGAAACCGGGAAGTGATACCATTTGCTGAGTTTTTGATAGTGGTCTTGCTCGATCTCGCTCATGACCGCCGGCTTTGTCGCGTGGATCTGGCGCTCGAGTTCTTGGCGAATCTCCGGATCCTTTGCTGCTGCCAACTGCACCAGTAAAAGTAACCGGCGCTTTTCTACTTCTCTGAACTTTAATTTCTTCGCGACCTTGAGCGCAAGCTCTGAGGAGAAGCTGCGTTTCCCCGCCAACACATTGCTGAGCGCGACGTGGGAGATGCCGAGGTACTTCGCAAACGCACGTTGAGAGAACAGCGGATTGGCTGCCGTTTTTTCTTTGAGAATGTCTTTGAGGTACGAGCGATAGTCCGTGTACTGCATGATGCTCATAGAATGATTCTTTCCACCTGCAGCTGAATGGTTTCGTTGCCATTGAAACGGTTGATGCCGATGCCAAACTGGAGCGTGAAGGGAGTCTTGCCCTGCTTCTGGAAAACCTCATCCGGCGAAGGCTCATTCCATTTGCCGAGGTAGTTAAAACTAATGCCAGCAAACGTTGATTGGGGATTTTTGAGCGGCGAGAACGTCCAGCGCACGTGGGCGTCTTTCAAAATGCGATAGCTCGCGAGCTTCACGCCGGACATGCGGAAGACGGGACGTTGGTTACCATTACCAAACGGCTCAAGGTGCGCCAGATCGCGCACCAGCTGCGGTGAGATATCTTCCGGATTCAGTTCGATATCCCAGTGTTCTTGGCGCGTACGCAACACCGCCGGGAGGCGAGCGATGATCTCGCGCAGACGTTTTTGAAATTCGGGAACGTTTTCTTTTTTGAGCGACATACCGGCAGCTGCTTTGTGGCCACCGAACTTGATGAAGAGGTCTTTGCACTGCTCGAGGCAATCGAAAATGTTCATCTCACCGGCGGCACGTGCTGAGCCTTTCACAATGCCGTTTTCTTCAGCGTTGGTGAGCACCACCGCCGGGCAATGGAACGCATCCACGAGCTTACTCGCGACGATCCCCACGACACCCTCGTGCCAGTCAGGACGATAGACGACGTTCACGACCATGTCGTCGTTGAGATTTTTACGGACTTCTTCTTTCGCGCCTTCCACGACTTCGGCCTGGATCATGCGGCGGTCGCGATTGGAGATCTCGAGATGTTGATAATGCTCACGGGCCTCTTCGCGAGTCTGCGCGATGAGGAGTTTGAGAGCGCGTTCCGGATGGTCGAGGCGACCTTTGGAGTTAATCATCGGGCCGATGTTGAACGAGATCTTTTCGCTCGTGACACCGTCTTTGAGTTCTTCGGGTGCAAAAAACTGCAAAAGGCCAGGATACGGACAAGTGGGAATCTGCTTCAGGCCATGGCGAGAGAGGCGTAGATTGATGGGCGTGAGGACGGCTAAATCACAAATCGTCCCAACCGCAACGAATGGCAATAACGGATACACGCTGGGAACAGTTTGGCCTTTGGCCAAAAGTAGCTCGCGCATCTTCACGGTGAGAGCGAAAGCGACACCCACACCTGCGAGCGGACGAAGCGGAGAGTCTTCCGGCTCGTCACGACGATTCGGATTCACGACGGCGTAGGCGCGCGGAATGAACGGAGCGGCATCACGGTGGTGATCGGTGATGATGAGATCGATGCCTTTCATTTGGGCGTAATCGGCGGTTTCGGTATTTGAGATACCGCAGTCAACGGAGATCAAAACCTTTACGCCCTCAGCAAGAGCATTATCAATGGAAACAGGGTGAATGCCGTAGCCTTCGACGAAGCGGCTCGGTTGAAACACCGCAATTTCCGCGCCGATCATTTTGAAGAAGTGCCACAGCAGCGCACAGGACGTTGTGCCGTCGACGTCGTAGTCGCCATACACGGCGATTTTTTCACCTTGCTCCACTGCGGAGATCAAGCGCAACGCCGCTTTCTCGAGATCGATCATTTTGGTGAGATCAGGGATGTCTTTGAGGTTCCAAGACAAGAAGTCTTGCGCCTGGGTGCCAGTGAGGCCGCGTTTTTCAAGGAGGCGTTGCAGGGCAGGATGCAGGGTTTGGTCCGTCATAAAAAGACGGTAACAAACTCACCACAGTACGTAGAGCCCTTTGATCAGGTCTTCGTCCGTGAGATTATCGCTCTCTTCGAAGAGGCCTTGAAATTTCTCATCCTTAGCGTGGATCTTTTCAAAATAATTCAGGGGAAGAAAGGCCTTGGCGCATTTTTGACAGCGCTCCAATTCGACTTCACTGGCATTACAGTGGCCGCACTTATGGCAGAGCTTGATTATCAACTTATCTTGTTTAAGCCGTTTTGGCTCAGTTTCGTTCATTTTACTCTCGCGGGTTGCAGGGACCGCAATGAACTTATCGGCGTATGTTAAGTCTTCTGAAATAAAAAAACCCCGCCGAAGCGGGGTTTCTTAGGTGTGAGAGAGTCGGATATTAGCCCTGGAAGCCAGGCATCGGCTGTGGTTGGCCCATTTGCGGTGCCATGGTCTGGAAGTTTCCAAATGCTCCACGAGAACTGTCGTCTACTAGTGGAGAGAACCCAAAGTTGCTCTGCTGGTAAGGAAGGAAACTCTGTGGCATCTGCCCGTTCATTCCCATTGGATTACCTTGGGGTTGACCTTGCATGCCCATCATTCCCATCTGCGGCTGCTGAGGGCCGTAGTAGTTATTCACGGTCTGAGGCTGTTGCGCCCAAGGATTTGCCATCATCAAAGATTGAGAAGGCAATTGGAGCTGACCCAAACCATAGAGTGGTTGCTGTTGCTGGAGTCCGAAGTAGTTCGAACCGCCGTAGCCATAAACTGAAGGCTGCTGGCGCTGCTGATTCTGCATTTGACCGAACATTCCGATGAGCATCTGGTTCATACCCAGCATGACTTGAGTGAACTGCTGTTGCTGCTTGTTGAGTTCGTCGATCTTCTTCAAGAAGTCGTTATCACGTTGCTCAGCTTGGCAAACGAAGATGTCGTGCTCTTTCTTGAGTTTTTCCGAGAGAAGTTTCTCGGCGGCTAATTCTTCTTCGCGCTTCTTCAATTTTTCCGTCGAAGCCGCGAGTTCTTCTTCGCGTTTTCTTTCCGCTTCAGCTTTGAGGCGGATTGATTCAGCGTTAGCTGCGATCTTTTTGTTTGATTCTTCTAGCGCCGCTTTCAATTCGTCAGTGATTTTCTTGACGTCAGAAAGAACGAGTTTGCCTGCAGAAATGTCTGCACCCGTGAGAGAGGTCGAGCCTTCGAGCGCCTTGATGCCTTCTTCGAAGCCGGTGATCTTGGCGAAGTGGTCGTTGATCAGCTTTTCGATCTCACTGATCTTTTGAATTTTAGATGAGTCGGCTTCATGGCCTGCGACGAGTTCCGCGTGGGCGGCCGCAAGTTTTGTTTTCAGATCTTCCGCGACTAGTTTCTCAGCGGCGATGTCTGTTTTAATGATGACGATTTTTTCAGCGTCGGTTTTTACAACTTCAGCTTGTTGCTGGGGTTGCTCAGCTTGTTGCTGGGGTTGTTCAGCTTGTTGCTGGGGTTGCTCAGCTTGTTGCTGGGGTTGTTCAGCTTGTTGCTGGGGTTGCTCAGCTTGCGGTTGAGCAGCTGCAGTCTTAGCATCATCTGAAGCGATGGAGCGATAAACAGCTTCTGAGCTGAAGTGGCCCACGACTTTGTCTAAAGTCATTGGTGAGGCCAAGACGGCCAAGGCGGACATTGTCCAAACCCATGAAGTACGCTGTTTCATAACTCTCTCCCTTGTAAAAAATACACCCTGCCTTGACATATCCAAACCACGTGCCAATTCGGAAGGAGATAAAGTCTTGTAAAAACAGGCGCTTATGCGCCAGGCGTAGACCCTCAGCTGAACAAATTTCCTTCACTGACTAAAAAACCGACGAAATTTGGGCCCTGTTAAGATGAGGCAAAATCAGGCCCTGGGCGTACAGATAGCGCCAACTGGCTTAAACTAAAGGGATGAGAAAACCACGCAAGGGGCGGGCCCCCCGTAAAATCGACTTTAACGTCGATCCCACTCACTTCCTGAATCGCGACCTATCCTGGCTGCAGTTCAATCGTCGTGTGCTGAGCGAAGCGGTAGATGAGCGCACACCTTTATTAGAGCGCCTGCGCTTCCTTATTATCTTCAGCGCCAACCTCGATGAATTCGTCATGAAGCGTATTGGACGCATGAAGCGGATGGAAGCCTCGGGGCTCTTACATAAGTCCGTGGATGGCATGGGGACGGCAGCGCAGATTCAAGAAATCCGTCAGCATATCCTGCACGATCTCGATACTCAGCAGAAGGTCTTTAAGGCGTTATTACCGCCGCTGGAGAAAGAGGGCATCTACTTCTATTCCTACGAAGACTTGCAGGATGAGGATCGTAAATTCTGCGATGAACACTTCCGTCGCAAAGTCTTCCCGGTGCTCACGCCATTGTCCGTCGATCCCGGGCACCCGTTTCCGTTCATTTCTAACTTGTCCTTCTCGCTGGGATTGATTCTGCGTAATCCACAAACAGATGCCGTGCTTTTCTCCCGCGTAAAAATCCCGCAAGGGGTGTCGTCGTGGTTAAAGCTTCCGACGGGTGATGGGAAGGCCCACCGTTTCGTGCGCGTGACCTCGATTGTGCGCCACAATCTCCCGCTGCTGTATCCAGGCATGGAGATTCAGCAAGTCGTTCCTTTCCGCGTGACTCGAAATGCCGACATCGAACACCGTGATGACGACACCGAAGACTTGATGATGCTCGTAGAGGAAGGACTCAAGGAGCGCCGTCTCGCGGAGTGTGTGCGCTTGGAGACATATAAAGACTGTGACCCGGCGATGCTAAGCTTCTTGAAAGATTCCCTCGAAATTAATGATACGCAGGTCTACGCCGTCGAGTATCCCATGGACTACGGTTCGTTTAAGGTCATCGTTGACTTGGATTTCCCGAAGTTGAAGTTTAAACCATGGTCCCCGCTCATTCCGCGCACCTTCCAAGAAGAAGGTAATGTCTTTCATCTTGTTCGCCAGGGTGATGTCATGGTTCACCATCCCTATGAAAGTTTCAGCGCCACAGTGGAACGCTTCATCACCCAGGCCGCCGAAGATCCGCATGTGCTCGCCATTAAGATGACTCTCTATCGGACGGGTGACAACAGTCCGTTCATCAAGAGTTTGATCAAGGCGGCGGAAGCGGGCAAGCAGGTCGTTTGCCTCATTGAACTGAAAGCACGCTTCGACGAACAACGAAACATCTTCTGGGCCAACAAACTCGAAGATGCCGGTGTGCATGTGGTGTACGGCATTTTGGGTCTCAAGACCCATACCAAGACTGCGCTCGTCGTTCGCCAGGAGAACGATGGTGAGATTTTAAGCTACGCTCACATCGGCACCGGTAACTACAACGTGTCGACCTCGAGTCTCTACACCGACCTGGGACTTCTCACGTGCGACAAGCGCATCACAGACGAAGTTGTGGAGGTGTTCAACTACCTCACCGGAAGTTCACTGAAGACGGATTACAAAGAGATCATGGTTGCGCCGATTAACATGAAGAGCAATTTCCTCGCGAAGATTCGTGCTGAGATTGAGGCGTACAAACGCACCGGGCATGGTCTGATTATCGCGAAGATGAACAGCCTGGAAGATGAAGTGATAACGGAGGCCCTCTATGAGGCTTCGTGTGCTGGGGTTGATGTCGTACTTTATGTGCGCGGCTTCTGTTGCCTCAAGCCTGGGGTGAAGGGTCTCTCGGAACGCATCCGAGTGGTGTCGATCATCGGACGCTTTCTTGAGCACTCGCGGGTGTTCTACTTCTCCTCGGGGGAGAAGTCGCCGCTCTTGGGAGAATACTGGATTGGTTCGGCCGATTGGATGCACCGAAACCTGCACAATCGAGTGGAGTTGATCGTACCGATTCTTGATGCGCGCATAAAAGAAAAACTCTGGGACTTCCTCGAGGTTCTGAAAAACGATAATCGCCGGGCCTGGGATTTGTTACCCGATGGCCAGTACATTCAGCGGCAACCTGCTGCGGGAGCGGAGGAGCAGGGGTCTCACGAAATTTTGATGAATAAGACCTCTATGCGGGAAAAGAATTTGGGCGGCGGAGAATGAAACTTATTTTTATTCGTCACGCCCATGCGGAAGGGAACTTCATGGAAGACCCGGACCAGGATATGCTGCGCGAGTTGACCTTGAAGGGCATCAAGGCATTTAAGACCAATCTGAAAAGCATGCAGAATGTTCTGCCCGTTCCCGATGTCGTCTTTTGTAGTCCGCTGGTGCGCTCCATACAAACCGCCGAGATCGTCTGGGAAGCCTGGCCCAGTGCGGACCTTGAACTGATCACCGATCTTCATTTACTCGATGATCCACACCACCTGGTCGAATACATCTCATTTCTACCGCAGGAAGGGACTTACTGCTTTGTAGGTCACGAACCGCATTTCTCTTCTGTCATAGGCTCCTTACTAGGTCTGCACCCGGAGCACGACTTTCTGCGGTTTAAGAAGGGCGGCTTCCTGACATTGGAAGGTGGTTTCTGGGAAGGGTTCATGATGACGATGTTTGCGCCCCCGACGTTGGTGCGCGGTCTGACGGGCGAAGACTAGGACTTGGCCGTGTGGATGAACTTGCGCGGCTTATTGTCGAGCATCGAAAGTATGATGCCTTCTTTGAGGCCAACTTTAGGTAAGAGGATTTTCTTCGCACCCACAGCTCTCATGATGTTTTTGACTAACATTGTGGCCGGAAGAATCACGTCGGCGCGGTTTTGATCGAGGTCTAGACGGCGGATGCGTTCTACGAAGCTCATGCTATAAAGAGCGTCGGCCATGTGGGCCACTTCATCAAACATACATTCTTGGCTGGTCTTGTTCATGATCTTGCGACGGAGTTTACCAATCCGGCGGAGGTTGCCGCCAGTGCCAATCATTAAGTCAGGCGCTTTCTTGCCAAAATGAACTTGGGTAAAGCGTAGCATCTTCTGCACCATGAGATTGATGCGAACTTCGAGCTCTTCTTGTTCTTCATGGCGAAGCAGGCGGACGGTGCCGATGTTAAAACTATGGCTGGCCTTAAGTTTTCCATCTATCACGATGCTGAGTTCGGTTGAGCCACCACCTATATCCATCAGCAGCGCTTTTTTATTTTTTAGATTGAGCTCCGAATTGACGGCGCGAAAAATGAGTTCCGCTTCCTGGCGGCCACCAATCGGCCCGATCTCAATGCCCGTGGAGTGATGGATGCTCTCGATGAGTTGGCGAGCATTACGTGCGTCTCTCATGGCACTGGTCGCCATGGCCCTCACATCCACCACGCCATAGGCGGTGAAGAGGTGGAGGAGGCGAATGAATGCTTCTTCGGTTTGCTGGCATTTTTGCGCCGAGATGACGCCTTGATGAAAGACGTCTTCGCCGAGGCGCAGAGGCTCGCGAATTTCTTTCACGACATCGATATGCCCGTTGTTGGTGCGGACAATCATGGCACGAAGAGCATTGGAGCCCAAATCAATGGCGGCGTAGGTCATAGGGGTTATACTACTGGCCACGGGTGAGCTCGCCTACCTGATTGGCATTTTTTAACTCAGTATTAATATCAGAGAGGGCCGAATTAAATTCACGCTGCATGATTTCTCGTGCGGCCGGAGTGAGGTTAGGGTTGACGATCTCAAGTCCGACCGCCCCGGTACCCGGGGAAACTCCGCGCATATCCACCGCAAAGAGTGTTTGGCGAAGGGTGCTTTGCGGTAAAAGGCTTTCGAGCCGCTTGCGTAATTTCTTTTCCACCGTTTCGCCGATGGTCGCTTGAATTGAACGGGAGGCCTGCTCCGGAATACCTTGGGCAAAGAAGCTCGTTCGAATCCCAGCTGGATCACCGGCCGCTCGCGCCTGGGCTTCGGCGAGCTCACGTTGAATGGCCGGAGTGAGGGCCCTGTTCGGAACGACGAGCATGTCATCTCCGCTGACCGTGATGTCGGCGGTGATGTTGTGGCGGGTGAGCACATCGCGCATGGCGGTTTCGGTTCTTGCTTTGAGCGCATCAAGACCTTCGGTGACGGTAAGTTCACGTCGACGAACGGCTGCGATGGCACCGAAGATGTCTTGACCTTCCGCTAACCCGAGAGCGGTGGCTTCGGCATTCAAGGAACCGACGCCGGCAAAATCGATGGAGAAACCACCGTTCGTGGCCGTATCAAAGCGGTGCTCGACTCGTTGAGCGATCATCAATCCAGGCGAGAACTGATCGACTTGCTCGAAGTAGTTGCGCAGGTTCGCAGCGTCACTCACCGTGACCTGGGTGCCGTAGCGGTTTGAGAGAATAGTCGCGACGTCTACGTTCCCCTTGTTCTTGCGGATCACTTCCAGAACCTCGGCGGTCGGAACCGTCATGTTGGTGCCTTCAACTTCTCTCAGAAGCTGCGTACCGCGGAATCTGTTGGCAAGCTGGGCGCGTGAGGTCTGTGCTATTTGCCACGCACTGCGGATTCGATTTTGCGTGTAGGCGTTATCAAAAGTACTGGTCGTCAGTTCGCCGTCACGGCGAGAGAAGCGAGTTACGAGGTTGGCCTCATCCGCCGAGCGACCAAGTCCGGCCCTGAACCACTGCTCCTGCATAAAGGAGGGATCCACGTGGCCAGCGGCGCGGATCTCGCTGATGAACGCCGTGTTGGTGCGATCCATGATGGCGGCGAGCTCATTCATGAGAGCTTCTTCCTGACCTGGAGGACCGCGAATCGCCGCGCGGAAAGACTTGTAATCGGAGTAGGTTTCAAGTGTCAGTTCAGGATGCGTGCGCTTAAATTCTGCCAGCGCGTCTTGCACCATGCTGTTGTAGCGATTACCCACGGCATCCACGAGTGCTTTATCGCGCAAGTTATCATTGAGGTATTTAAGCTGACTGTTTTGTGTGTCTAAGAAAAAGAGACCCGGCTCGCGGGAAAGTTTCGCCGTGCCTATGTAGCGTAGGTTTTCGGCTTCGGTCGTGGCCGTGCGAGTTGCCCATTGCTCAAGAAATTCGTTTGGTGGAGTGGCCCCATCAACGGCGCGGACGGTGCTTCCGGGAGGGGCGGCATTATCAAGTGTTGTCGTGCCTGCAACGAGCGTCGGACTTGGAGCGGACCTCGTGTTGCGAATGATGAGCGCGATCTCATCGGGCGGAGGGGTGCGTCCGAGTGCACCACTCTTGAAGAGACGTTCTGCCGCCGCCGCCGCTTCATCCGCCGGCATGCCACTGGCTTCGAGCGCCGCTCGCACGCGGGCCTGACGTTCCGTGAAGAGGGCCGCGTCGGCACCTTGTTCGCTTCTTCGTTCCACGTTGGCGAGAATGGCCAGGGCCTGCTCACGCTCGAAGGCTTCTCCCGTGAGATCTTCAACGATATAAATTCTCTGATTGTCGGTGAGGCGATCGGCCACTTCTGCGGTGAGTGGTTTTGTTTCGAGGTTGCCGAGATCAATTTTCAGTTCTTCAATCTCATCAACCGTCCGCGTGAAATCGTCGCGACTAAGGTAGAGAGGCGGAGCATCGGCTGGACGGCGCTTGGCGGTGACGACAATCGCTTCGATCTCCGTCGGAGCTGCCGCAGCGATGACGGGTGCGACGGGCGCTGGTGGTGGTCGCGAGGGATTGAAATCAAAAGAGACATCGGAGTCCATGCGTCCCGCGCGTGAATCGTAGATCAAGATCCGCTGCTCACCCGCGGCATCCGTGGTGACGGCGATGCGCATGTGCTGACGATCCGCGGCCGGCATGTTCTTCGTCGACTCACGCAAGAAGTCTTCAGGCGTGCGGATATTTGTGTAACGACCCGCACGCACGTCACTGAACTTGGCATACTGCGCGTAGAGATAGGCCTGCGTGGCGTTTGCGGCATCGCCCGTCGTGCGATAACCGAGCTCGAAGGCGGAGCGTGAGAGACGGTTGTAGGCCCTGGCGGCGTCGATGACGGCCGTCTGTGTGCGTGCGTAGAGGAAGATTCTTTTTTGTGCCACTCCATTGAGCGCCGAGCCGGCGGCCCGTAGCTGGGTCACCACACTGCCGATCGCCTGTGCCGAGCGCGACCCGGCAACCGCTCGCCAGACTTGGCGCACAGTTCCCGTCAAGAGTCCCGCACTACCGCGCGTGAGTCTTCCGGCCACCGCCATAGTCTCTGCGATACGAGCGGCTCCCGGGATAGATCGTGCCACGGCGATCACAGACGTAGATGCGAGCTTGCCCCCGATCTGCGCCACGGCCGTGGCGCCGCCGGTGAAGAACGTGGTGACAATCGTTGCACCGATATAGCTGGTAACACCACAGGCCATGTTGAGTTTTTCATCGCAGCTGGCGCACTCCCAGCTCATGGGGCGGATGCATTCGCTCAGGTGAGGAGCGCCTGTCCATTCAGCGCAGCCATAGCGCGATGAAATCGAATTCCCGATCATGGCCATGAGTTGGCCGCCTAGGTTGTAAAGATAGGCGATGGGATCGGCCAAGAATTGTGAGAGTTGTGAATCGCTGACTTCTGTGGCGGCGATACCGCGACTTGAAGTGGCATCTTCCGCTGTGAAGAGTGAGCCGAGCCCGTCGGCTGCCCAGGAGATTCCCATACTGGCCAAGTCGTAGAGTCCGACGACGGTGTCCCAGAGGTTATCCCAGATCGCCTTGCCGATGTTGGAGAAGCAGTTGCTACCGGAGGAGCCGCAGCTCGCAAAGAGCGGATGGTCGCGGAAGGTATTGCGAACGGCACCGGCCAGCGGAATGACCGAGGTGAGCAGATTACAGGCGAGGCCGCCCATGCATTGATTGGCATCGCCGATCCCGGGGCATGTGAGTTCGCCCACGACACCAGAGTTTCCGTTGAGAAGATCGATCAGCCCTTGGTCGTTGATGGTCTCATAGCAAGACGGACATTCGTCATCTTGCAGAATGGCTTCGATGGCGAGTTTCTCTTGCTCGAGGGCGAAGGCCTGGGCGTTGCAATCAATCGCTGTTTCGCGAATAGAAGAATTCTGGTCGAAGATGATCTGATCTTTTAGGAATGTGCCATCGGCTTGAAAGCAGATCTGGCGGAAGAGTTCAGTTTGCTGAGTGAAGATGGTGATGCGTTGCTGGACATCGGCCTGCGCGAGGGAGGGCACCAGCAAGAAAGCGATCATGGCGAGGACTAGCCTTTGCATTGAAAGCTCCTCACGATCGCTTCGCTGGCTTGCAACTGATCTACCAACTCAAAGTTCTGCACAATCTTAAGATGAAAAATTTTCTTCGGGCAACTCACATAAAAGGTGCGCTCGATGAAGGCTTTCTGATTCATCTGATAACTCACACCCGCGTAGAGCATCTTGCTGCCGTTCTTGAGTGTTTCAAAACGCCCAGGTAGCAACTCGATGAGCTTTCCATTCTGCGCCTTGAGCCACTTGTGGCGGCCTTCAGCGTACTTCTCACCAAAGCCCTTCGCGTTCTCGGATTTGATCTCAACGGCATTCAGTGGGGTTGGGATGACTTGCACCACAGGACGAGTTTGATTTTTTACCGGCCCCAAAATTGTAACCGGAATTCCGTAGAGATCTTTGACCTCTCGCCAACCTTCCGGCACATCAATAGCAAAGCGTTGGTCTTTCCAGATCAACGTCTTACTCAGCGCTACCGATGGCAGCACAAAAAATAGTAAAAAGGCCCCTAGGGCCATCCGCAATTTCACATAAACCTTATCGGCTTAAGTGGTTGGATAATTATGTGAAATGAGAGTAGTTGAGTGTGAAAGTTGGGGAGGATTTTAAGGCCCTCCCCAATAAATAATTACGCGCGGTTAAGCTTCTTCTGCAGGTTCGAGTTGATGGCCTCCAGGAAGGCTTCCGTGGTGAGGTACTTATCAGCGGTGACTTTGTCGCCGTAGATACAGACCGCCAAGTCCTTCGTCATCTTGCCTTCTTCAACAGTTTCTACGCAGACTTTTTCCAGTGAGTCGCAGAAGTGCGCGAGCTCTTTGTTGTTATCGAGCTTCGCTCTGTGAGCAAGACCACGAGTCCAAGCAAAGATTGAAGCGATCGGGTTCGTTGACGTCGGCTTGCCTTGCTGGTGCATGCGGAAGTGACGAGTGACAGTTCCGTGAGCCGCTTCTGCTTCCATCGTCTTACCATCTGGTGTCACGAGCACAGAAGTCATCAAGCCGAGGGAGCCGAAACCTTGCGCGACAGTATCTGATTGCACGTCACCGTCGTAGTTTTTGCAGGCCCACACGAAGTTCCCGTTCCACTTGAGTGCTGAAGCGACCATGTCGTCGATCAGGCGGTGTTCGTACACGATGCCCTTGGCTTCGAATTTTTTCTTGAAATCAGCTTGATAGATTTCTTCGAAGATGTCTTTGAAGCGACCGTCGTACTTTTTCAAGATGGTGTTCTTCGTCGAAAGATACAACGGCCAGCCCTTCATCAAGGCCATGTTGAAGCATGAGTGAGCGAAGCCCTTGATCGACTCGTCGGTGTTGTACATAGAAAGAGCGACACCGTCGCCTTTGAAGTTAAACACTTCCCACTCTTGAACAGCACCGCCGCCTTCCGGAGTGAACGACATTTTCAAAACGCCTTTACCTTTGATCACTGTATCTGTGGCGCGGTACTGGTCACCGAAAGCGTGGCGACCGATCATGATCGGTGCGGTCCAGTTTGGAACCAAACGAGGAACGTTTTTGCAAATGATCGGCTCGCGGAAAACGGTGCCATCCAAAATGTTGCGGATCGTGCCGTTAGGTGATTTCCACATTTGCTTCAATTTGAATTCAGTTACACGCTGCTCATCAGGAGTGATGGTCGCGCACTTGATGCCGACGTTATATTTCTTGATGGCCTCTGCTGATTCAACGGTGACTTTGTCGTCAGTCTTGTCACGGTTTTCCATGCCCAAGTCGTAATACTTGATGTCGAGATCGAGGTACGGAGTGATGAGTTTTTGCTTGATGAAAGACCAGATGATCCGGGTCATTTCATCGCCGTCGAGTTCAACGACAGGGTTAGCGACTTTGATTTTTTGCATGGAGAACTCCTTAGAGGGAAAGTCCTCCTATTTTTCGAGAAGTCGTGAGTTTTGTCGAGGCAAAGGTGAGTTAGCCAAGTGCGGCGGGAAGAGAAAATCCAAGCTGACCGCGCTTAAAGACAGGTTTTCGCCCCTGATTAGTCAACCATTCCACAAACGGTGGCGCTGGGGCCTGCCAGGCCTGCCATTGATGACGCTGTCCCACGTACTCTGTGACCAGAGTGAGAAAATCCATTTCGTGGCCATAGGGAAGATTCAATAAACGCAGAACATCTTCGTCGGCGAGATAAAGTTTCACGAGGCGTGGCCCGACTTTCACGGGTGCCACTGCGAAACTCAATCCGTGCGCCGTCTCATCCTGCGGGTCGTGGCGAGGAGAATCGGGAAGGGCGAAGTAGGGATGCAGTTCGATGTCCCGCGCTTCCCAAGCAATACTGAGTTCATGCTTCTGCAGCCAACGCAAAAAAGCGCGGCCTTCGCCGAGCTCACGCTCTTCCCTGGCGCCCGAGGCACGCCAGCCACGATAGGCGCGCTCAAATGAGACTTGCTTAGGCATCTGGCGTTTGAGCAAGAGAAGTGTTGTACGGTCCCCGGGGCGCGGTTGCCAGCGACGACCTTCGGCCCATATCTGGCGAAACTCCAAGATAGGACTCGGCTGGCAGAAGTGCTCTGGATCGAACTCGTCCCGATGGTAGCTTGCCTGTCCATAGCGTAAAGCTGTCATAACCGTTAGTACGGCACACATCCCTAAAAATTTTAATGCGGTCATTTGACGACCCCCGGGCCCTTTGAGAAGTATAGAGAATGATTAAATTTCTCATCCTCGCTCTGTTTCTCCCTTTGACCGCTCAGGCCCTCACTTGGGAAGAGTATTTGGCGCAAAAACAGGCGACCGTTTCTCACGAGCGCCATCTGCCGTTTCGTCTGACTCACGGGTATAAAACTGCCAAGAGCGTTTTGCTGGTGCATGGAATTTACTCTTCGCCGTTGCATTTTCGTGGCATGGCGAATGCGTTTTTTAAGGCCGGTTACAACGTCGTGACAGTCTTGTTGCCCGGTCACTACGACAAAGACATGCGCTCGATTGATCACACCACCAATGCGCAGTGGAGCGCGGAAGTAGATAAGGGTTATGAGCTCGCTTTAGAGTTGGGAGATCGCGTGATTCTGGCGGGCCACTCTCTTGGCGGATTGCTCTCGGTGGAACAATCCCTCAAGCGTCCTGCGAATGAAATTGTGGGGTTGGTTTTGATTTCTCCGGCACTCAAAGTATGGCCGGCTGTGATGGCCGCTTGTCATGCGGGTGTTGCTTTGGGTTTGAATGGCAACGTCTTCACGCCGCATCGTCCGGATGGCATCCACATTCCGTACTTCGGACCCATCGCGGGCCCCTTGATTCAAACTCTTTCTGATCGTGTACTGGTGAAACCGCTTCGCGTGCCGTTGTTCTTGGCCTACACCTGGAATGACAATGTGGTGGATGTGCCGTTCGTGAAAAAATATTTCAGCCGTGTGAAGACGACAAAACTCAAACGCGTTTATGGTTTGTTCAGTGGAGTCGCTCACGGGGATATTTCCCAGGGACCTGAGGACCCGAGCACCTACGGGAATAAAACCAACCATGACTTCGATGCGATGATGACCGAAGCCATTGATTTTATAGACGCGCAAAACTAGCCTCTTGCAATTTACGGAAAAGTTACGGATGATGCCTCTTGGAGGTTTTCATGCGTGTCGCTGGCTTTCCGTCTCCCGCTGATGAATACGGTCTCGTGTCTCTTTCGCTCTATGAGTTGCTGATTCCGCGGCCGACGAGCACGTTCTTCGTGCGTGTCGCAGAAGATCTCGCGCCCAACATCAAGCACGACGACATCCTGATCATTGATCGCTCGCTCCCGGTGCGCGACGGCAGTCTCGCACTCGTGGTGATGAATGGGCAGCTTGTTTTACGGCGGGCTATGGCCCGGCAAGGATCGATTTGGATGTGTCCCTTGCAAGGTGGGCATCCTGTGTTGCTGAAAGATGATGACGACCAATTACTATGGGGAGTGGTGGCGCATGTTATCCATAAGACCCTCGTGGCCTGAACGTTGGGCGATCCTCGACTGCAATGCCTTTTACAGTTCATGTGAGCGCGTGTTCCGTCCACGCTTGCGCACACTCCCTGTGGTGGTGCTCTCAAACAACGATGGCTGCATGATCAGCGTGAGTCCCGAAGCAAAACTCCTGGGCCTCAAGCTCGGCGCTCCGGTGCATGAGGTGCGCGAGATCATCCGCAAACATCGAGTGCACGTTTTTTCTTCGAACTACCAGCTCTACGGCGATCTCTCTCGTCGGGTCATGCGTATCTTGGACGAGCTTCATCCGGATGTGTTGCAGTACTCGATCGATGAGGCGTTCATTGATTTCTCGCACGTTCCTCCCGGTGATGAAGAGACGTGGGCCCATGAGGTTTGCCTGCGAGTCACGCGTGAGACGGGCATCCCGGTGACGATCGGGATCGGGCGCACGAAGACCATCGCGAAGATTGCCAGCAAGCGCGCGAAAAAAATTAAGCAGAAGGCGATGTACCTCGCGGACGCAGACATCGAGGCGGTCTTGCGGGACACTCCGGTCGGTGATGTGTGGGGGATCGGGCCAGGCTTTGAGGCCAAACTCAAAACGCAGAACATCCGCACCGCTTGGGAGTTTCGTGAACATCCCAACACGCCGTTGATCCGTGCTCTCTTGACCGTGACGGGTGAACGGCTGCGTGATGAACTGCGCGGGATCTCGTGCGTGGAGCCGGGCGAGATGGCAGAGAAGAAGATGATCTCTAGTACACGCTCTTTTGGACGCCGGGTGTACGATCGCATCGAGCTCGAAGAAGCGGTCTCTACCTACGTCGGGTTCGCCTGTGAGAAGTTGCGCGCGCAAGACAGTGTCGCCCGCGGGATCAGTGTGTTTCTGCGCACCAGTGCCTTCGAGGATAAGACGATTTATCATCGCAACGACGGGCAGATATTTCTCGTGAGTGCGAGCAGTGATACTGGTCAGTTCACACGGGCCGCCATTGATATTGTTCGGTCGATCTACCGACGAGATACGCCTTACAAAAAAGCCGGGATTTTCCTGTTTGATATTTCTCCGCGCAGCGGACAGCAAGTGGATCTGTTTCAAAGAGAAGACGAGCGCTCAGCGCCTCTGATGAGTGCCATGGATTTGATTAATAAAAAATGGGGCCGCGGCACCGTTCGCATGGCGGCCTGTGGAACCAAGCAAGACTGGCGCATGCTGTGTGAAAAACGCTCGGATAAGACGCAGCTGCGCTGGGATGACCTGCTAGAGGTGAGGCGGGAATCTGTGACTTCGCGGCTCGCAATAACGTCGTGAGGTGTGGCATGATTTGAGGCAGTCGTAGTGAGAAGAAGGAGTGTCGTGCGAAGGCTCAATCAGTTTATGGAGCTGTGGGAAACGGGGCTAAGTCCACGAGGCCGTGCGCTGTTGGCGGTGGCCGGGAGCTGGCGCGTCGTCGAGCTGCTGTCCTTCGCTTGGGACGTGCGCCGCTCAGTGCCCTGGCCTGCGATCGTTCCCGAGCACGAGTTCTACCAGTTTCACCCGATGCTGAGTCCCCTGTGGCAGTTGGCGGCGCTCGGAGCGGTGATCATTGCGAGCTACGTGCTGTGGGCCATCAAAGGAGGCCGCTGGATCTGGCCAGCGCTCATCATCGCGCCCTTTCTCAACCAACAAGGTCTTCCCCTCGGCTGGGGCCTGCTAGCGCTTCAGCCTCTACTGCTGCTCTCAGCAGTGCGCGACGAATGGCCTGAGCAAAAGAGCAAAGCGTTTTCGCTCCTGGTGTTTTTTCAACTGACGCTGATCTACTGGGGGAGTTGTTTCCACAAAGATTTATCTGTCTGGTGGTCCTCGGCCAGCGCGCTTCAAGATGCCCTCAATGGGGACTACCTTCCGACCGCCCTTGGTCATGCTCTGGGCGGAGCGCTTCAAGGCACGGGCCTCGCGGCTTGGCTCACCCGCGGCGTCGTCGTGGGGCAGTTCCTTTTACCGCTGACATTTTTTCTGCCGCTTTTCACCGCGCACGGAGTGCGAGTGGTGAGCGTCGTCAGGAGCGCGGTGATCGCCTCTCATGTGCTCATTTTGCTCCTCTTTCACATCGGCCCGTTCTCATTGGCCTGCATCGGTTTCTGGCTCCTCATCAGGCCCGCGAAAACGATCAGGGCCGAGTCTCCGGCAATCTTCGATCGCACAAGACGAGCGTTGGCGTGTGTTGCTTTTGTTCTCTGGGGGAGTGGAGTGGTGGCCGGAACGTGGGGGCTTTACCAGCCCCAACTCTCACGTTGGTGGATTTCACAATCCTGGCGAATCATGTCACGGCCCGAGTCCCCGGGACACAGCATCGTCCGCATGCCGCAAGCGAACTGGGCCCTCGAGGGGAAGGAACGTTGGGAAATGGCGGCAGCTTGGGCCATCGTGTCTAAGAGAGAGCTTCGGCGAGAGTGGTTACGAGCGGCGTGTGCCACCAACGACACCTCGGTGAAAATTCACCTTGGGAACTCACTCTCATCGACGATGACGGAAGACGTCTTCGATTGCGCGGACTAGCGACGTTTCAACTTACTGAACTTATCCATGACGGCTTTGCAGGACGCTGAGACCTGATTGGCTTCGTAGGCCTTGGCCATCGCCTGCACGCACTCAGCTTGGCTCTCACCGGGGGCCAGACCAGGACACAGTTTTTGTCTCTCTGTGGCGCAGTTGGTTTCGAGCTCGTTCTTGCTGCCGGCAATATTTTTTTTCAACTCATCGAGCTGTGTCCGGCAGTCGGCGGGAAGCTTCGCTTCCTGCTTCGCCAAGCAGTCGGCGTTGTAGTCCGCGCGCAGATTCACGGCCTTCGGGCACTTCAGCAGAATCGTGAGGGCGCACTTGTTGCGCTCGTTGAGATTTTTCGTGAGTTGTTTTTTGCAACTGGCATCGAGCTTTGCGCGCTTATCCACGAGGCACTTGAGCTGGGTGAACTCGGTCTTCTCAGTCAAGCAGAGTTTTTTGCTGAAGCTCTCGCAAGGGTCGACCGCCAGGGCGGAAAAACTAAAAAGAACACACACAAAAAAAGTAAGCTTCATGAGAATCCCAGTTTGAGTGGTTGTTAGGATGCAACTTATCTTAGACTCGCTGGGCACTCTTGAGCAATCAGTGCGGTGAGGTCACGGTTAAAACGTTCTTGTCCCGCGGGTCGACTCAGGTGCGTTGCGTCGCGAAAATCACTTTCCAGGTAACTGTCTGGCAAACGGTGGGCCCGCTGGTGAGTGATTTGCTCAATCCGCTGCTCCATCGCGCGCAGGTTTTTTTCTCCCGCTTCCGAGCGCTGCCAGGTTCGGCGATTCTCGGGGGGCGAAAAGACGACGAGGCAGGGAGTGATTTTCTTAAGCCGTTGGACCGTGTCGATGAAGGTTTGCAGGGCTTCTTCGCTGGGCCCGAGCTCGCGCAGATCGTAGCGCTGGTTCTGGAGAAGATAGTCCTCGGCCAGGCCAAAGCCACGTCGCTCACGTGTGTCCGTTCGGAGCACGCGGTTGAGCAAGTTGGCGTTGATCTCCGGGGCACTCACTCCTCTCACCCAGGCCAGGAGCACGTGGAGCGCATCGAAGAAGTCGTCTTGGAAAACGCGCGCCAGCGACGAGCTCTCAGCGAACGCCGCTTTCCGAAGGAAGGTCGATCCGCGCAGTGTTTCCTGCGCTCTCTTGGTGGAGAAGTGGGGTAAAAACTCGAGGGCAATGATCCGCGGGGCAGAGGTGGGTTCTTGCGCGAGCTCGCTGGCGATCCAACTCACCAGCTGGGGCCCGGCGGCAAAAAAACCAAAGTTAAATGTTTTGAGCTGCGGGTGCGCCAGCACGACGTCCATGCTCACCGAGCTGCCGAGCACGTAGACCTTAGGCTGCTCGTGCGCCTTCGCGGAAGGTATGCTCCTCCACGCCTGCGTCGCTTTGCCGAGACCCGTGGTCTCCGTTTCCCAGACTCTTGCGCTGACGCTCCCTCTGATGGCGGAAGAAACCAAGCGCGAGGCGAGGAAGGTGCCTAGGAAGACCGCAGCGATGAGCGCGACCACCCGGAGCGGCGTCGCAGTGGAAGAGGGGCCCGTCATGGAGCTGCTCGTCGGATCGCGGCCAGGAGCTCTCCGATGTTCTGCAAGTTCAGGATGTCTTTGGTCAGAAAGCGGATGTTGAACTTCTTCTCGATGCGGATGATGATCTGCAGGTGTCGCATGGAGTCCCAGCCGGCGAGGTCTCGCGCCGTTGTGTCGTTGCGGATCACGGCATCGGGAAGCCCGAGTTCGTCTCTGATGATGGCGATGAGTTCTTCTTCAAGGTTCATGCTGGATCCGGTGAGAACTGCGCTCCGGTGAGACGGGCCAATCCCAGGTCTCGTGGTCGATCGCCGTCTTTGAAGCGGCGAACTGGTTTCGTTCTAAAATCCCACGACAGTGGAGATTCTTGTCGGTGATCTTCAGCTGGATCCGCGCCTGCTGGAGGCCGCGGTCCTGGGTCTGCTGCTTCACGAAGTTGAGGATGAATTCCTCGACACCTCGGCCCGCGACGCGACAGCTCATCACGAGGTTTTCGATCACAAGCGCGGGGCCAGCGATGCGGGCCACGATCACGGCGATGAGGCCGTAGCTTCCGATGCGATCGTGCAGACTCACTTGCCACACGAAAGCATCGGCCGAGTTTTCGAACGCGGCGAGATCGGCAGCGCTGTAGCGCAGAGAGGAAAAGTTGTACTGATGGGTTCGGTTGAAGAGTTCGAGCGCGCGCTCGCGCTGCGATTCGTGTAACTGGGCAATCGTCCCGCTCATCCGCAGAGACCGCAGAAAGTCCTCCTCGGCCGCGAAGGCTTTCCGTTCTTCGGTGCGTGCGAACTCCTGCTGCATGAGTGCGTTGCGCTCTGGCAGTACGGGTCTCTTGCAGTGCTCGGCCCAGAGCCGCTGGCGTAAGTGCTCCACTCGCAGGCACGGGTCCACCGGTAGCTCAGGCACGATCACCGCAGGAAGCACCTGTCGCACCATCTCGCGTTCGAACGGACTGTCGTCGACGAACACCATGGCGTTGAAGTCCACGTTCGTCTTCTCGCGGATCCTCTCGAGGGCGAGTGTCTTGTTGTCGAGAGACGCTTCGATGAAGGAGAAATCGGTCAACTTCAGGAGCATCTTGCTGTTTTGCTCGAACGGCCCGAGCGCCTGCGCTCGATGATTCCGCGAGCACCCGACGAGAATGAGGCCCTGCTGGGTGAGCTGGAGCAGGAGACGCTGCAGATCCGCGTAGGCTTCTCCGTCAACGGTCTCGCCCACCTCGACACCCAGTGGCCCACGGTCGCCGACCTCGCCGCCCCAGAGGGTGTTATCAAAGTCGACGACGACGACCTTGATCGGACCGGAGGGAAGTAGCGCTGCCTTCACGATCTCGAAGGCGTAGCGGCCGAGGTGCTCGAGCGCGCAGGGAATCCTCGCGGCGTACCACAGTCGAGGGTCGTGCCAATGCTCCAGTCCCACCTGCGCCGCCGTGCTGTGGATGGAAATCAAATGCACATCTGCGGTTTGCTGGATGGCAGAGTAGAGCAGTTGGTTCGCGACTTGGGCGGGCGAGAGGGGCGTCGAATCTGGGTAGTCGGCCAGCAGCACCTTCGTTCCCCATTTTTGCTTGAAGGCCAACCCTGCCGCGAGCCAGCGCTGCGCCTCAACTTCGGCATCAGTTTTCCGCTGGAACCCTTGGAGAGTGGGGAGGAGGCACAGGTAATCTGGCCTCGCAGTAAAACTCAGCGTCGCGAGCTGCTCCGGAAACTCAAACTCGCTCACGGTGATCTGCAGGGCGAAGCCCTGTTCTGCGAAAAGATGCTTGAGCACGGGGACGAGACTCTGGCAGCTCCAGTCGCCACACACGAGCATGGTTAGGGGACCTCGGTGGGTCGCGAAGCCGTGCTCCGTTTTACTGAGGAGCGAGTAGTCGAGGGAGTGCGGCTCGCGCAGCGCCATTTTTAGAACCCTTTTTTATCCAAAGCTCGCTAGAATGATAGCATAGAATTTCAGCCGATGAAGCCCGGGGCGCTTAATGCTATTCAATTCCGTTGAGTTCGTAGTGTTTTTTCTCGCGGTGTTCTTGGCCTTTCACGGTCTCCCCAAAGTGCCGTCGCTGCGGGTCTACTTCCTCATCGGCGTGAGCTTGATTTTTTACGCGAGCTGGGACGTGCGGTTTCTCCCGGTGCTTGTTTTGACGGCGGGCCTGGACTTTGCCCTCGCCAGGAAGATCGCCGCTGACCAGCAGCGGAAAAAGTTTTGGCTTCTGCTGAGTCTCAGCTCCAACGTCATCTTGCTGATGTATTTTAAGGCCGCCTTCGCACTCGGCTACCTCGCCTCCATTCCGTTGGGAGTCTCATTCTACACGTTCCAGAGCATGTCCTACGTCATCGACGTCTACCGCGGGGTTTGTCCACCGGCGCTGCTGCGCCACTACTTCGCAGCGGTCACATTTTTTCCTCACCTGATCGCGGGCCCCATCGTGCGCGCCCAGTCTCTCATGGGCCAGTTTGCCAGCATAAAAAAACTCACCTGGCAGGATGTCCGCGAGGGACTGTGGCTCATAGCGTGTGGGGCCAGTAAAAAATCTCTGGCCGATTGGGTTGGCGCGTCCGTGGATGCGGCGTTTCGATTGGAGCGCCTCACCTGGGCCGATGCCGTCGTGGCGGGCCTGGGTTTCGTGGCACAAATTTACGGAGACTTTTCTGGGTACACCGACATCGCGCGAGGGTGCGCGCGCCTGCTCGGTTACGAACTCCCGCTGAATTTCCTGTCGCCCTTTTTGGCCCGCTCTCCTCGCGAGTACTACGCCAAGCACTGGCACCTTTCGCTGGCCTCTTGGGTTTACGACTATCTCTACTTTCCGCTGGCGTTGTTCCTCGGCCGCCGCCTTCGCTTCGGCGTCCCGCTGGCGCTGCTGACCACCATGCTGGTGATGGGGCTGTGGCACGGTTTCGGGTGGAACTACCTGGCCTGGGGTGCGTACGTGGGAGTTCTACTCACGGGCGGTCAACTTGTTTGGGAGCGCTGGCCTCGACTGTTTTCCGGAGCGCTGGCGCGCCTGCTGACGTTTCATCTCGTCCTCTGTGGCTTGGTGATTTTCAGAGCGGAGACGATCGGTGACGCAGTCGCAGTTCTCGCCGCACTTCACGGAGCGACGCAGGACCTTGGACCTCTGCGCGACGTGCTGTGGTGTGTGGGCGTGTGTGCGCTTCTGCACCTGCATGCTTTACTGAGTGAGCGTCCGATGCCGAAGAATCCGCTGGTCTGGTATGGCCTGATGGTATCGCTGAGTACCGTGGCGTTTTCGCTCGGTCGCTCAGGAACGAGCTTCATTTATTTTCAGTTCTAGCTCACGGCCATCGGCCACCAGAAACTCAATCAATTCGTCGAAGCGAGCGATGGTGGCGAGCTGCTCTCGTTGGGGCCAGAACTGTCGGATGAGCCACGCTTCGTTGGCGGGGACGATCGGTGCCGTAATCTCTGTCAGCGGCGCCCTGGCAGCGACGAGGCTAGCGAAGGCGAACCTGCTCGCACTTTCTGCCGTCAACCACCACGGCGAAGTGGCGCTCGTTAGAAAGTCCAGCAGCCTTTCGTCGGGAGCGAGGTTGAGATGGCCTCGCTCGGTTGTGGCGTGTGCCATCGCCGCGACTTTTCTCAGTCGGTCTTGGTAACTGCCGCCCTCCGGATGCCGGCGAAAAACTTCGGTCCGTCGCAGGCACGTGTGCCACATCCAAAAGCGCTGAAACTCGTCGACGATGAACGGCGAGGTTTGCAACTGCGAGCCCAGGAACGACTGCGGATGTGTGCGCGCGAGGGTGAGCAGTGTGTTCGACTGACGATGACAGGGCGAAAAGGCGCGGAGCTGTTCGGGTGTACACACGACCACATCTAAAGCACGCGCCAGTTTAAACTGGAGGAGCTCTAAGTCCTGGCGAGAAATCAATGTCGGATCTCGCATCACGAGGGCCACGTCGACGTCAGACGTCGCGCCGAAGTCGGGCGGCCGCAGCACGCTGCCGTAGATGATCCCCTCTATGATCTGGTCGCGATCAAGGAGCTGGGAAATCCATTTTTCGAGGGTGGCCACAATCGCTTTTCGTTCCACAAAGCACCTTGGTTTATCCGCAACCTGTGAGCTAGTATTAGACTATGCTTAAAGATAAGTTTGGAAGACGTTTGATTCAGGTTCCGTGGAAAAAAGCTCGAGCCCAGCTCCTGCTCTGTGATGCGTCTGATCGGAATTTTTGGCAAGAACTCGCCGATTTTTTAGGGCACACCGAAAACCTGAAAGACGCACTCGGGCTCGAGACTGACTTAAACGCTATCTCAACGGCGCCGCAAGAGATGTGGGCCGAAGTGTTCGCTCATGACTACGGCCTTTTTAGCCTCGGTTCCTCGCGCCATCTCGAAGCAGGGCGCTTCATGTGGAAGGGCGTGGGAAAGAACCAGCTCGCGCTGCGCACTGACTGGTTGCATTCGTGGGGAGGGATGGGGTTCGAGGAAGGAGTGGAGGAGTTTGTCCTTAGCCAGCGACTCCGTTCCACGGGTGCCGTCGTCGCGGTGAAGGCGCTCCTTGTCTACGAGCAGCTCAGCGAGCCTCGGCGCTTCCTGCTTCTGCGCGACATGACTCTTCCTCGCCTGGTGAGCACGTCGACGAAGTTCAATCTCGACGAGAATCTTCGTCGGCTGGCGAACTCTTACGCCACGGTGCTCGAAGAAGAAGGCCTGCGGGCCTGGAGCGCTTTGCTCGAAAGGCAGGTGCGCCTCATGAAGGCCGGCTGGTCGCCGGCATCGCCCAGCATCGGAAACTACGACGTCGCCGGCCGCACACTCGACATGGCGGGTGGGCATTTGTTCGAAGGTCTAGGTGTGGAGTTCTGCTACTACGAGCCGACGCCGGCAGAGGTACGAGTTTCGTCGCCGCTCACGTCTACCGAGTGGATCATTAAAAACGGCTGGGCCCCGCTTCACAGCAAGATGTGGTCCATCGACGAGAGCAAACTGCTTCGCCTGGCGCACGAGTACCTGCGAGAGCAGTCCCTGGTTTTAAAAATCGACGAGCGCGACAGAGGTCGGATCGTCGCAGAAAAAATCGCCAGTGGTGAGTGGAGCAAGCTCAAAAATAACTGGTACGCCTGCACACCGGACACAACTCAAGTACGGGATGTGGCCGCGCAGCTGAAAAAGTTTGAGTTCAAACTCGCGGAGCTTACTGATCGGGCGAGCTGGGCACGGGTGCTGGCGCCCCTGCTACAGACCCTGCCGCCGGCGGATCCCACTGCGCTCAAACTCCTGGGCCTCGCGCCATGAAGCTCTTCATCGACGAAGGCCTCCACTTAGTCGAAGACTACTTGAAAAAGAAAGGCCTTCACCCGTCCCTCATCGTTCATCAATGGAACGTGCACGAGGTCGACGCATTCTTGAGGCAGCATCCCACCGGTGCGCTTTTTTTCACCTGCCATTTTAACGATGTCCTTCCGCCGGTCAGCCTCACCAGCTCCGCCACCTTGCTGGTTCCCTCCGTGGCCCACCTTGAACTCGCTCGCGCCGCCGGTGCCGCGGCGGAACGCATCCAGGTTGCGGAACTTTTTTCAGCGCCTCCCGCAGGGCCTTTGCCGCGCCAGAAGATCACCGAGGTGGTGGTGGTCGCCGAGGCGCACCCCTACGGAGGACTCGTGCCGGCGCTCGCGCTGTTGCATGAGTGCAAGAAGCACGGAGTGCAGTGGAACATCTACGAGCACGCGATCAAGTCGCGCGAGATCTTCCTGCCGGTGAAGGATGCGAGTCCGCATAGTTTTCCACGTCGACCCTCACAGGCCTCCTATGCCTGGAGAGATTTCGTGGGAGTCACCGAGGCCCCGCCGATGCGCGAGTGGCACGAAGGGACGGCCTTCGTTTGGCTCCCGCTGCACTTCGCGCCACCCCTGAGCCTCGACATCGCCAAGATTGAAGCCGCCGGCTTCCCGCTGCTAGCGATGAGTTCTCCTTGGGTCTCAGCGCAGCCGCAGAGTCTGCGCTTCGATCCTCACATGTGGTCGCAGTTTGATCCGTTGCGATTGCCCGAGGAGTCGCCGCTCAATGCCGGCATCGCCCGAGGCTTCGCCGAACTCACTCTGCAGATGTGGAGGTAGACGTGGCAAGGCATCGGCTCGCTCCTTGGTGTGTCATCAAATGCAGCGACGGAAAGTTGGAGCTGCTTCGTGTGCCCGGCACACCGCTCTTCGAGCTGGCAGTCTCCGAGCAGTTGGCCACGGAAATACTGCGCGACCTCCCGCACTTCGATTGGAAGCGACTCTACCAGGCGACCACGGACTTTGCGGCCGTGCTTGAGATTGGAACCCTCAAGGCTTCGCTGCAGAGTGCCCGGGCGCTGCTCGAAGAAGTGGCGCCGGACTGCTGGAGGTACCCGAAGGATGTGCTGACGGATCCGCCACCGGCGCAGCAAGAATGGCAGGGGATGGGCCGCTCGATGGCGATCATTCCTGATAAGCAGAGCGGCTACTGGCTTGAGGTTGCCGGTGCCAGTGATTCGCTCTGGAGCGAAGACATTCGTGGCCTCACGAAACTTTTAAACCCCGAGCTTCCCAACGAGCTAAAACAGTACCTGCTGCGGGCCGGCTTCGATGGGCGTGGGGTCGTCGCGGAGTTTGCCAGCGCGAGCACGCCGCAAGAGCTCCTGTGGTGGGAGAGCACGCGCTTCCTCAGTCGGCTGGGGCCCACCGCTTGGGAATCGCCGCGGGGGATTTCACCGGCGCTGGTTCCGACGGGCAGCGCTCTTCCTAGTGATGAAACCCTCGCGCGACCGAACTTGCCCGCGCGTTCCTCGGTGCGTGGCCACGAGGCGCGCGCCCTCCTCACGCGACGAGAGCTCGTCGAGCTCCTCTCACCGGTGTTCGCGCAGACTCGATCGTTCGAGACCGATTGGTACGGGCGCGTGGATGGCCAGCATGGCGCGAGCGGCGGCGGGGTCTGGGAGTCCGAGGCCTGGGTGTGGATCAACCAATGCGCTGACCTCGCTCCAGGGCTCTACCGGTTTGGTGGTAAAGATCTCGCGCTTTACCGATATGAAGTCGATACCGTGGTGGTGAATGAATGGGAAAACCAGGTGAAGAAGACCTGGGGGCACGCCACTGTGCCACAGGCGCTCATCGCCGTGGTGGCGGATCTGAGCCGGCTCTCGAACAAGTACACGATTTTTTCTTTTCAACTTGCGCATCTGAACGCCGGACTGCGCTGTGGAGAGCTCATCACGAAAGCCGATCAGATGGGCCTCGCCTCACGTCCACTTGCGGGAGGAGTACTCAAGGGGCTCGCCCATTTGCTGGGCCTCAACCCGTTGAGCTTCGCACCGATCTGCGAGGTCGCCGTTGGCGGCCAGGCTCAGTAACACCAACCCTGCGCCCAGAGGCTTGCGTGGTCCGTTTCCTCGATCGGGGATGCTTCCTGAAATAGCGACTCGCAGAATCCATTTCTCCGCGTGACCCACGGAACTAGTCTCGGTGTTCCTGGCGGCGGCGCAACGATGGTGGATGCACCCGAGTAGTGATCGATGTTTTTACAAATGGTGTTTGCTTCCGTCAGGAGATGGCGATACGGGCCCGAGTCGTGCAGCTGGCGCGCCTTGGCCTCGCGCAAGCGACGGTGGGTCTCCTGGGTACTTTCGTTGACGGCCACGGCAGCGGTGTCGTTGCGGGCCGCGAGGAGTTCCGCGAGACGTGCTGTGATGGAAAACCCGGGGAGCGTCTTTGCGGCACACGGAACCCAAGATGACTGGAACGCTTTCATCAAACTCGCAACGTCGATCTGAACTGACTGTGCGGAGGTGCGGATGGTGGGCACGGCAAGAACTCGCTCGGGGACATCCCGGATGATTTCTCGGAAGCCTCCCCAGTCGCTGAGAATGAGACGGTGGCCCGCGGCGAGAAACTCGCGAGGAGCGATGCCGTAGTTTTCATCGAGGTTCACCGAGGCACTCACGTAAATCGAGCCTTCTTCTCGCAGCACATTTTCCCATTCGGCGTTGATGGCGTGGGCGTGAAAGTGGACTCGCGATCCTAGGCCAAGCAGGTCGACGAGAGTGCGGAGTCGGTCGAGGTAGTGGGAGACTCGTGTTTCTTGAAACTGCTGCACGGAACTGTCCTCGTTGCCATAGAGGTGCAGCGGAGGAAGCGCCCCGTTTTCCTGTGCGGCGAGCGCGTAGGCGAAGATGAGCGTGTGGACGTTTTTGTTGAATGACAAGCGACCTGCGTAGACGAACTTGCTGACGCTCGATTGATCCAGGGGCGGCAACTCCAGGCCCTCCAACCGGCCCAGCGTCTCGACCTGGGCCTGCGGATACACCGCTCGCACGAGGCTCGCGTCCGCGCCACAAAGAGTCAGGAAGAGGTCATTCATTTGCACCGGGAAAGGGGTTGGCGCACTAAAAAAATGGGCGCAGTGGCCGACCGCTTCGGCAGACAAAAAGTAAATGATGCGTACCGCCGGGTTGAGGGTCCGCACCGCTTGAGCGATTCGCAAGGACTTTTCATCAATATGGAGCAGGGCCAATACTTTGAGATCGATCAGACGTCCAAGGGAGGGTCTCCATTCGTGCTCGATAAGACCGAAATCGAAGGCCAGGCCGTTCTGAACTGAGGCACTTACAAACTCTGACTCGAGTTGAGCCGTGATCAGACCCAGGCTCGCCCAGCTGCTGACGGTGCGTGAGCTTAAAACCTGGACCTTAGGAAGGGGCTCCGATCGGTGGTTATTTGCCCATTCTTTGAGTCGCAGCTGGCCCAATTCTGCGGGCCTATATTGCCGTAAATTCTTGTTAACAGGGTTTGGACTTGTCACAAATGGGGGCCTCACTTACATTAAGACTATGAAGTATACTATATCAAAGAACGCCCTGATCCGTGATATCGGAGATAAGACCTTTGTCTTTGATGTCGACAGCGATGACGTCATCGTTCGGTTTGGTGGTGATCTCGCCAAATTCCCCGAGTTCCTCAAGTCTGAACGGACCCTCGACGAACTCAAGAGTTACCTCAAAGCGGACGACGGTCAAGTCAACAAGCTCGTCAAGGAGCTCTCAGATCTTGGCTTCGTGGCCGGCTCAAGCCGCAGCAATAAAGACTTCGTTCCCTTCACTCTCTCCGTCGGCGGTTCTTCCGTCGAGTTCATCACCTTCGAGCAGCTTCTGCCGGAAGGTTCCAACAGTGCCGTCTACGCATCTTACTGTGCGTGTAACTGCTGCGGGTACTGCGATAATTGTGGCTCAGGGTCCGACTGCTAGCTGTGCTTGAGTATTGGACATTCCTCGATTGGCTCACTCTACAGTCATCAAGCCACGGATTAAAATTCGTCAGAAGACCTTGGAGCGCGCGTCCGGCGGGCTTTCCGGAGCACACCATCTACTGCGATGTCTCGTATCAGGATAAAATTTTCTTCGGCCTAGGCCATCATGCGAATCCGCGTATGGGTCACGTGATCGCGGCCGCGGAAGCTCTCGAGCGCGTGGGCATGGCCTACCTGAAGCTTCACAGCTCTAACGGGTGTGCGGTTCACATGGACGCTGAACGGGCGAAGACAGCGGCGCTCAACGAGCTCGTGGAGCGGGATGCTTTTCTCTGCCACTTCTACACCGGCCACGCGCTCGCCGAAATCCCACCAGTCCTCACAGAGAGAGTGCGCTCCATGAAAGAGTGGGCCCGCCAGCACGGCTGGACTCTCGCGGCGGGAGTTTTAAGCAATGCGCTTGGTTTACCGGCCATCATGGTGTGCGTGAATGGTTTGCAGCGTCCCCGAAAGCTCGGGATCTTCACGGGACTTGGTTTTGCCCTCGACTGGGAGCAGGCGCTGGAGAAGGCGCTAGCGGAATGTTGGCGGTTCGCGGACGCGGAGCTTGGTGCACCCGTCGAAACCCAAACACTGACGCTGGCCGAGTTTCTGGCCCTCGAGCCTAAGGGCGTAAAAGAGCACATCCGCCTGAGTGCGGACCCGGACTACGGGAGCGCGGTGTGGGATCGGCTCTTTGGGAAACCAGCACCAGCGATCGACGCTCGCTTCGACGTCCGAGCGACGACGACGTTCAAGGTCTTTCCCCTGAGCGAAATCTTCCCGGGCTGTCCGCTGTACTTTGCCCAGGCGGAAAACCCGCAGCTCGTCCCGGTCGGCTTCGGCGGGAAGTGGCGGCTGAGCCTGGAGCACGAACGCTACCGCAAGTTCAGCGCGACAGGGGCGACCATCGATTGGCCCCACTGCATGGGCTAGCGTGGAAAAGTCTCGCATCCATTTTCCTCTTGTCGGGCTTCACCTCTTCCTCGCGGCAGTGGCGCTGCGGATGACAGAGAGATGGTGGGAAACAAGAGACGTGAAAAATGCCTTCCCCGAAATCGTGCTCGCGGGAGTTCCCACCTGGGGGACACCGATCGAACTCTGGTCATCGCCGTGGGCGGAGCTCGTTTTAGCCGCGGGCCTGGGGTTGTGCCTCGTGGCGGCCATCAGTGAGAGGCTGCGAGCGGCGGCGCTCGCGCTGATCGCCGTGCTCTTGCTCTACTCAGCACCCGGTGGAAGCGCCATAGCAAAGTCAATGATCTTCATGATGCCGATGACGCTCTATTGTGGCGTGCTCGCGCTGCGCGGAGAGTTCCGCAGAGTTAAACCTTCACTGGGTTTTTGGCACAGCACTTTAGGGTGGGGCTTCCTGGCCGCGATGTACGGTTTCAACGCCCTTTCCAAGACCGGCCCAGAGTGGATGTCTGGCTCCGCGCTGCCGGATTTTCTGAGCTCGAATGTCTGGGGGCCGGGATGGCAAGAGTCGCATAGAGATGCCGGCGTGTGGCGTCTCCTCGGATACGCTTTGAGAGCGTGGGAATTTCTTGGTTTCTTTCTCATCTATCCGTCTGCGAGATTCCGCAAATTCTACGGCGTCACGGCCATCGGCTTCCATGGACTCCTCTTCTTTATTTCACCGTTTCGCGTGCTCGGGCTCAGTGTGACGGCAATTTGGATTCTGCTGTGGACGAGCGGCCACGAGCGCGCGCCGGGAGACAAGCGGGTGCCGTGGGCGGTGGCGTGCTGGTTCATCTGGATTCTCTGCGCGAACATCGCCAATCTCAATCTCCCTACGCTCCCGGCCGCGATCACCCAACCGTGGGTGAGCACCTCGCTCTATCCGCACTGGAGGCTGTTCTCTCCGTCTCCCGCAAAGGGCCGCTACCACGTTATCTTTGCAACGCCCACGACCACGCACGAGGTGCGAGAGCGCGGTGGAAAAATGAGTTTCCTATTTGATATCGCGAAAGATCAGGTGCTCTGGTCTCATGTCACGCAACGGCTTTGTGCTGGGGCACAGGGACAGGTTCAGCTCAACATCTTCGGCCCGCGGAAGTTAGTTAAGACTCGGCCCTGCGCTAGTGCGAATCGAGATACTCTTTGAGCACTTGATCGAGGTGCGCCTCGAAGTCCGCCGGGCGCTCCAGCAGTTGCGCCATCCAAATCCGACCGCGCCGCGAATCCGTGTACTCGCGCAGAAGCGAAAAGACAGTGGGGTAGTGCACTCCGAGAGTCACGTGTAGGCTGTCTTCCTCCGTGCTCAGGACTCTGTGCGGGGTTCCCAGGGGAATCGCGAGTCGATCTCCGGGGCGGAGTTTGTACGGCTTCGAGTCCACTTCCCAAGTGCGTTCACCGAACGCTTGAAAGACGAACACGTCATGCATATCGGTGTGAACGGGCAGCAGTCCCGGGCAAGATTTTTTGGCAAAATACACCGCCCAAGAGGTGGGATGGTGAAGGTCGAAGTCGAGCTGCTTCGTGAGAAACGAAACGGGGAGATAGAGCTCTGCGCAAACCAGGCGGAGCATGAAGAGAGCTCTCGCATCGAGCACGGCATTTGTGAGTCGCAATCCGGGCATTCCTGGGATCGGCTTCTCGATGAGATGTCTATCCGGCAGGGTTCCCGCAGGCGTGAACGTCATGAGATTTTCCGGGATCGTAAGCTGCGTCAGGAGGTGCAAAAAATTCGCAGAGCTATCGAGCGGAGATGTGAAGCTCGTGTCGCGAGTGTCGAGCGAGACTTTTTTAAGTTTCATGGTAATATTGTCCCCGAAGCGGCTTTAGAACAAAAGATAAAAACACGCAACGAGGAGAGGCACCGACGTGAGATCGCTCTTTTTTTTGAGTGCGTCGTTCTTCGCGCTGCAGGTGCTGCTCGCACCGACGCTCGCGGGCCAGTTCGTTGGCCGAGAGCTCATCGTCATCCTCTCTCCGCCCTACATCATCATGGCGCTCGTGCTGACACTTGGTTTCTTGCGGCCAGCGCCGCGCCGGGCGTTTCTGTCATACCCGCAGCTGGTGGCCTCCTGTGCGGTCCTCGTCTTCGGCAGCCTCGCCATCATGAAGTTTCTCATGGAGAAAATGATTCGAGATGAGACGAATGTACTCGGAAAGTTTTTTCTGTCGCAACAAGACAGCTACATTCCGTTGTTCATTTTCTTGCTCTGCGTGCCCCACGTCGGTTACGCGCTCGTGCTCCTGCGCTTGATGAAAGCGGAGGGCGCCCGGCTCGTCACCATCTTTAAGGTTGAGATGCTGGGCGCGGGCTGCGGGATCATTGCGGCCGGCTTGCTGATTGACCAGGGCTCGTGGGCAGTCGTGGTGGGATTCATCTTCGCGGCTCTCGTGGTGGCGTACATCGTCGCGGGACAAGAGCGCAGCAGAGGGTCCATGGTCACCGCCCTCGTGCTCCTCGGACTACTCGCATGCTCGCCGCTGCTCGAGCCCCAGACAGATCTACGCTGGTCGGCCCGCTGGGGACTCGGGTCTCCGAGCAAAACGTCCACGGTGCGAGAGCTAGAAAAAAGCTGGAACTCCTACTCAAAAATCCAGAAGCTTGAAATCGAATCGGAGAGAGGGAGTCGCAGAATCATCTCTCTCGGAAACGGTGCCGGCACGGCGCAACTCACCTACAACCCAGGCGAGCCACCGCCCTACACGGTGCGCTTGGTCCAGGGCCTTGCGCCACGGAACGCGCTCATTTTGTTCTGCGGTCCGGGCATCGAGATCCTTGCGCTCCGAGACCACGGAGTAGGCGTAGAAAAAATCACCGGCGTCGAGCTCAACCCGCAGCTCATCGCCATGTCTCTGCAGGATGATAAGCTTCAGCTCAAGCAGGCGCTGGCCGACCCGCGTCTCGCGTTGATCGAGTCCGATGCGCGCGCCTACCTGGAACGCTCGGGCCAACGCTTCGATCTCATTTTGTTTTCCTGGTCCGGGGCGACGTCGTCGTACTACGCCGGCGTCTCCGCCCACACCGCGAAGTTCGCGTTCACGCGCGAAGCTCTCCGCACCGCCTGGGAGCGACTCACGGATGAAGGGACTTTAGTGTTCTTCGGAGTCTCGAAAGTGAACGTGCTGGCGACGCTCAAGGCTGCGCTGCCGGAGATCACGGATCTCTCTTCTCGTGTTGTACTGCTTGAGCGCAAAGGGCGCACCAAGTGGGAGTCGGGGTGGGATAACCACGTACTTTATGTGAAGAAGACGCCGCTGACCGAGGCAAACCTCGCGGCCATCCTTCGATTCACCGAGAACACGCCGTTCTTGAGCGCCGTGGAACCGACGGCGACGAAACCGGGCTACGAATTTTTTCGTGAGCTGCTGACCACCGCCAATGTCCCGCAGACACTCGCACGCATTAATCAATCGACGGCGCTGAACTTTCGGGTGATCACCGATGACAGGCCCTTCCCCTATGACGTCGCGGAGAAGCAGCAGTCGGCGATGAGCATCGAGCGCTACGTTCTCTTTTCTGCCCTCGTCGCAGGCCTGCTCATCGTGGCCATGTACCGACGATCGAAAACCCGCTCTGTTCACGATGCGCTGGCGCTGCTCCAGTTCTCCTGCCTCGGTGTCAGTGGCGTATTGTGGCAGCTCTATGCGATCTACCTGAACTTGATCCTGGTGGGAAATCCCACCTGGGCGCTCGTCTTTGGCATGGGCGTAAGCCTGCTTGCTCACTTCCTGGGCGCGCAGTTGGTGGGGAAGTTTGAAGTCTCGAAGCGCGCCGCGATGGTGCTCGCCGGTCTCGGAGTCGTGAGCTGGTGCGGGATTTTTTACGTCACCGCCTACCAGGCCAAGTGGTTCTTCCGCATGGGTGGAACTGGCTACGCGCTCTTGGCGTGTTGGATTCTGGTTTCCTCGGTGCTGACGTCGACGCTGTTCCCATGGCTGCTCCAGCAGCACCGGACCGCAGATCCGCAGCGCTGGTTCGTAGTCGATGCAGTCATGGCCGCCTTCACCTGTGGAGCTGCTCCGCTGCTCATTGAGCGCTACGGTTTCTGGCGGCTCCAATCAGTGGCAGCGCTGTGTCTGGTTGTCGTGGTTGCGAGCCTATTCGTACCCACCGTCGGCCGTGAGCGTGACCGTCTCACTGACTAACGGGGATCTCGCGTGTTCACGGGAGTCGTCGCGGAAAAAAACTCGCCAAGTAGACTCTGGGCAGCGCCGGCGAACTGCGGCGTCGGGAGTCCACTCCAAGCGCAACGGCGGACCCGAGCGCGCTGAGTGACTGATCTCGATGGTGTAGGGATGAGCCTTGCTTTCGAAGTGGCAGAAGTCGTAGAGCACCGGTTTGAGGAGATAGCTTGCGAGGCGCTGCCAGTTACGCTGGAGCCGAGCTGCGCTCAGCCGGTCCGGTTCACCGAGAAAGTAGCTCAGCATCATGTAGGTCCGGTACTTGAAGTTTTCGTCGTCCATCCAGGCCAGGTTGTTTCCTGCGGAATCCATGAACGGCAGGCGCCGGTCACCGCGAAAGTAGACGACTCGCCATCCGGCCGCGCGCAGAGATTTTTCATTGAAGATATCCATCCTCGAGAGCCCGATCCAATGGAAGTGCCCAGAGTTTTTTGTGACCAGCAGACTCACCGTTCCGAGAACCCAGATTAGCGCAAACCAACGAAAGCGCTTCACGAAGTGGTCCTTTGGCGGCGAAGCAGCTGCGCCAGTTCCGGATGGAAAATGAGGAGCCAGTAGATCGCTTCGAGGGTGCCGAGGGATGAGAGATTGAGTACGAAGTAGGAGCAAAAAAAGAAGCCAAATCCGTAGACGCCGACGGCAGCAAAGCTGAGCGGATTCAACAGCGCGGGCAACATGAGCGCCTCCCAGAGCAGCTGGGCGTGGTTGGCGAGCCATAACACCTGCGGCATCTCGGAGAGATGGTTCCTCACGACCTCGGGCAGCTGGGCCGTCGCGGGATTAAGCAGCACGACGCCGAGTGCTTCGCCGTTCCTCCACAGCGGATCACCGACGTGACTCAGGAAGGCGAGGAAGCTCAGGAGAGCATACGGCAAGATGAGGTAGTGTCGAATGCGCGGGAAAAGCTCGAGCGAAAACTGCGAGACGTTGCGCCAGCGGTGCTGAGAAAAGAAGACCCGATCCAGGGAGTAACTTCGGCCGGCCCCAAGGAGCAGCAACACGATGGGAAGGATGGCGTTGATCTTGACGGCGATGAACAGCGGCGTGAACCCCTCGAGAATGATCAGCAACCCGAGGACAAAGGGCGTGAAAACACCGAGCGCCAAGAGTCCATAGGCGACGACAAGTGCGAGCGTGAGGAGGAGAGACTGTTGGGGAAACAGGAAGAGCGTGTCGAGCGTCCGGACGTAGCGCAGAATCATCACGAGGGCAAACGTGATGCGCGCGGCTTCGATGGTTTTTTCCAGCAGTCGACGGTCGAGGGAGTCGTTAAAAAAGTAGAAGTTGCGCGCCGAGCGAGCTTCGATCCTTTCGCAAATGAAGTGGCTAAGCTTCCGCAGCAAGGGGTCTCGCTTTCGTCGACATGACGTCGATCGCCTGAGGGCACGACGGTTTGTCGCAAGTGATGGTGCTGGTGGGAAAACGAATGTCCGCTTGTGTCACGTGACCGATCCTGCCTCCGGTCTTACAATAGCCGCGGAAAACGTCTCCCGTGGAATTGATCATCAGCATCTCGAGGCCGGCAGCACACTCCCAGCCCTTCCAGCAGTTCTGGCCAAGTTTTACGACCTCTCCCGGGTGCACCGTGCGCGTCGCTCCGTTGGCGCTCACCCAGTCCATCAGCCCTCGATAATTCGCGTGAGGCCTCGAGTACAAGTAGCCCATTCCAAACATTGGCTTGCCCAACTCGTCGTTCGCGTGCTGGTTCATGATGAGGAAAAATTCCTTCGGTCCGTACTTAAGAATGTGGGCAACTTCTTCGGAAGTTCCTAGCGGCTGCAGAGAGACGCTGATCTCCGGATGCTGGCTTCGCAGCTGTTCCTTCGTGATCACTCCCTCGTCGACGCGACCGGGAGGAATCATGATGTAGACATGGACCGTGCAAAATTGTTTCACGATCGCGATGAGCTGCTTGAAATGTCCCAGATCTGCGCGGTCTGGGTGAAACGTGAGGCAGGCGTGCGCGATTTTCTTGGCGTGCACTTCCCACCACGCGAGGCTCCGGCTGCCGTTGGAGATGATGCTAACGTCACACCCCGCGGCGTGCAAGAAGTCGAGCAGCTGAGTGAAGTCTTGGTAGAGGGTGATCTCTCCACCGGTGAACTCGAATAGAAATTTTTTCTGCGGAAAACTCTGGAGTAATTTTTCCAGGAAAGGTTTGATCTCCGCAAAGCGGTGGCCCCGCAGTGAACCGTCCTTAAAATGTGGAGCACAGTAGCTGCAGTCGTAGTTGCACACGTTGAAGAAAGTCCAGCTCACGACGAAGGTCCTCTGCGCCTCGGCGGAGCAGTGACGAAAAGCGACGGCGTCTTTTAGGTCTGGAGTTCCCATGATTTATGATAAACCAAGGTGATGCAGAACTGCTAGGCGAGTCGCCGGTTTTCCGACTCCTGCCGATGAATATAGTCTGGTTTCATGGTCGTTCGATGAGCTACTGATTCCGCGCCCGACGAGCACGTTTTTGTGCGTGGGGCCGGGCGAGATGCCTGCGCACCAGTGCTTTTGGAGATAAGACGATTTATCATCGCAACGACGGTCAGACTTTTCTCGTAAGTGCGTCGAGCTGAGATGAGAAAAAATCACTCAGAGAATCCTGCGCCCAGAAATCTAATCTCCGATTAATAAGTCTTTGTTGAGTGAGACATTCTCAATCTAAAAATTTGAAATGAGTGAAGATTAATTTCGCCCAATTTTCTTTTCTCAAGCGGCTTCATCAACAATGCTTTTCATGAGTTGAGACATTTTGCTTTGGAGATTAAGCGAAATGTGCTCGAACAGAAAAATTTTGCCTCACGCTTATTTTCAAAACACCAGCCGATAATCGTCCTTGTCGAAACAATGTTCAACCGGGATCAACGATGAGCGCAGAATTAGAAGAATTCAAAATTGAAATTCTCGAGATGCTAGATCGCGCCGAAAAAGCACTCCTCGAATTTGACCAGATGCCAGCAGGACAGTCGTCGCATCCTTGCTACGACGAAGTCTTCCGTGCCTACCACAACATTAAGGGTGGCGCCGGCATGATGGACTGGGCCGAACTCCAGCACCACGTGCACCAGTTAGAAAACATTCTCATGCAATCAAAGGAAAGTGCCTCGATTCCGAAGCATCTTATCGGTTGGTTTCTTAAAGGTAACGACGTGACTCGCTCAATCATCGCCAACGAACCCTATCAGTTTGATTACGAAATCCAAGAGGCCGTCCCGGCGGCGGCGGCACAGGGAGAAGCGGTCACCGAATCGCGCGATAGCCTCCCGGCGGAGTTCTTCGCAGAGATGGAGGAGGGCCTCGAGCGCACTTCCGCTGCTCTTATGAAGATGGAGAACGACGAGGTTGATAAGGCCTTGCTCGATGCGCTCTATCGCGACATTCATTCTATCAAGGGTGCTTGCCAGTTGTTTGGCCTCGTCGATGCGTCTGCTCTATCGCACGCGATGGAACACTCCCTCGAGAAAGAGCGCGGCAAAGACACCATCCAAATGGATAAGGCCCACGTCAGCACGTTGCTGATGTCACTGGACATGCTAGGTCAATCGATCCGCGAAGCTGTGGGAGATGACACCAGAAAAGAGATTAATTTCATGATTACTCTGCTTGCTCCATTTGCAAGCGCAGCAGATGATGCCCCAGCCGAAATAGTCGAAACCAAATTGGAAACAAAAGCTCCGAATCTACATATCGCAGTCCCTTCGGCCACATCGAGTGCAGTGGATGGGGACAAGACCGACACCACCATCCGCGTGCAGGTTTCACTGCTTGATCGCCTCATGATCCTCATGGGGGAAATGGTGTTGGTGCGAAACCAAGTCCTGCAGTATTCGCAGAAGAATGACGACCTCGAGTTTCTCAACCTGAGCCAAAAGCTCGACGTGGTCACGTCGGAGTTGCAAGAAGAAACCATGAAGACCCGCATGCAACCCATCGGGAACATCCTGACGAAGTTTCAGCGAGTCGTGCGCGACCTCTCTGGTTCGCTGAACAAAAAGATCAATCTCAATCTCGTCGGTGTAGAGACGGAACTCGATAAAACCCTCATCGAAGCAGTGAAAGATCCCCTCACGCACATTGTACGTAATGCCTGTGATCACGGGATCGAATCGCCCGAGGCGCGCGTCGCCTCAGGAAAACCCGAGACCGGCACCATTACCATCAAGGCCTACCACGAAGGTGGCCAGGTAATCGTCGATATCTTCGATGACGGCAAAGGGCTCTCGCGCCAAAAACTACTTAATAAAGCGATCGAGAAAGGTATCGTGGAACAGGCCCGTGGCGACAAGATGAGTGACCGCGACGTCCAGGCACTGATCTTCGCTCCCGGCTTTTCCACCGCAGAAAAAGTCACCAACGTATCCGGCCGCGGCGTCGGCATGGACGTGGTGAAGAGCAACATCGAAAAGATCGGGGGGCTGGTCGACATCTCCAGCACGGAAGGCTCGGGGACGCACATCACGCTGAAGATCCCACTCACTCTGGCCATCGTCCCGGCCATGATTGTTCGCTCCTACGAAGATCGTTTTGCCATTCCCCAAGTCAAGCTGGTGGAACTCGTGCGCATTGAAAGAAGTGCCATCGAATTCGTGCAGGGAAGACCCGTTCATCGCTTGCGCGGGAATATTTTGCCCTTGATCGACATGCAAGAGGTCCTCGGCATCGGCGGCAAAGACAAAAGCGAAGAGGCCATCAACATCGTCGTGCTCAACTCCGAGAGTCATCTCTTCGGTCTTATCGTGGATGAAATCCTCGATACCGCAGACATTGTCGTGAAGCCCCTGGCGCGCTTTCTCAAACCGATCTCAATTTACTCAGGTGCGACGGTGCTCGGCGACGGAAACGTCGCCTTCATCATGGACGTTCTCGGTATCGCGCAAAAACATTTGGGGCAATCAGTGCATCAGGACCAGCAAGTGGCCGACAAGTATTCAGAGTTCTCGCAGAACAATACGGAAGCTCGCGAGTATGTACTTGTGAGCCTGGCCTCTAAAGCGAAGCACGCTATTCCACTCACGATGGTAAGTCGCATGGAAGAAATTAAGACCTCCATGATCGAGCTTTCGGGCACCCAACGTGTCATCCGCTACCGTGGGTCGATTCTCAAAATTCTTAACCTCAATGACGTGTTCGGGTATCCCGCCGAAAAAATGGAACGTGACATCACTCAAATCATCGTAACCCGTGTGAATGATCAGATGTTTGGTCTCGAAGTGGATCAGATCATCGACGTCCTCTCCACGCGCGATTTCCTCGATGACTCAGTTGTGAGTCACCAGGCGATCACGGGCAACCTCGTGACGCAGAATGAGATCATCGTCGTCATTGATGTCGCAAAAGTCGTTGAGACAGTTCAGCCGCGGGTTTTCGAGTTGAATCGAAGCGGCACTGGACCTAAGCGAATCCTCTTTGTGGAAGACACCGAATCTATCCGTTCACTTGTGGCACAGGGGTTGGTGGAGAGCGGCTACCAAGTGGAGGTCGCGACCGACGGTGTCGACGGTCTCCGCAAAATTGCAGATTGCCGTGCAGACTACGACCTCATCATCTCCGACATCGAGATGCCAAGGATGAACGGGTTTGACTTTGCTCGTAAAGTCCGTGGTGTTACAGCGTTAAAAAATGTTCCGTTGATTGCCTTTACAACGAAAAGCAATCCTTCCGATTTCAAAGAGGCCCGTCTCGCAGGCTTCACGACCTTGCTCGAGAAGAGCAAAGGAAAACTTCTGGGAACACTCGTCGGTGAGTGCCTTTCTAATTACAAGAGGAAGTCAGCATGAGCGAATTTTATGTGGCCGGTGAGAACGAAGGCCACGCCAACACCAAGCAGTTTGCCACATTCATGGTCGCGGACCGTTGGTATGGGATTGATGTCATGTGCGTCCAAGAAGTGACCAAGCCCATGCTGGTCACCTTGATGCGTACCGCTCCACCCTTTGTGCGCGGCCTGATTAACTTGCGCGGACAAATCGCTACGGCGATTGGGTTACGTGAGCTTTTTGCGCTTCAACTCGAGGACTCTATCGAAAAGATGACAGTGGTTTGCAAGGTGGAAGATGTTTTACTCTCACTTCTCGTTGATAGCATCGGCGATGTCGTAGAAGTGAACGACTCCAAATTCGAGAAATCTCCGCAGACCATACCGGCCAACATCAAAGAGTTCATGATCGGTGTGTATAAAACGGAGCATGCCATTTTATCCATTATAAGTTTAGACACGATTTTACATCAGCTTGATAAGCGCTGTGCTTGATTACTGAAACAAAACCATCATGAGAGCCAACAGGAGTGCTAAAATGTCGAACGCAGCTCAAAAAATTGAAGTCAACCACGACGAACTTTACCTCAAGAACCTCGAGGCCATGTCAGCTGCGATTAGTCGTGTCCAGGCGGTCATCGAGTTTAACCTCGACGGAACAGTCATCACCGCCAACGAGAACTTCCTCACCACCCTTGGGTACACGGAGAACGAAATCAAGGGGAAGCATCATCGGATGTTCTGCGATCCGGCTTCGTCGAACTCGCTCGAGTATGTCCGTTTCTGGGAGAAGCTGAACCGCGGCGAGCCGGACCAGGGCGAGTACAAGCGCTTGGGCAAAGGTGGCAAGGAGATTTGGATCCAGGCCTCTTACAATCCGGTCCTCGATGACAATGGCCGTCCGTACAAAGTGGTGAAGTTTGCCACCGACATTACCACTCGAAAAGTGCAGAGCGCGGAGTTCGAGGGCAAGCTCCTGGCGGTTTCGAAAACTCAAGCAATCATCGAATTCAGCCTTGATGGTACCGTGATCACGGCGAACGAGAACTTCCTCGCGACCTTGGGCTACAGCATCGATGAAATCAAGGGCAAGCATCACCGCATGTTCTGCGACCCCGAGTACGTGAACTCTTACGAATACCGCGGCTTCTGGGAAAAGTTGAACCGCGGGGAGTTCGACCAGGGCGAATACAAGCGCATCGGCCGCGGGGGAAAAGAGGTCTGGATCAACGCTTCATACAACCCGATCTTCGATGCGTCGGGGCGTGTAACGAAAGTTGTAAAATTTGCTTCTGACGTTACGGCAGCGAAACTTAAAAACCTCGAGTTCGAATCGACTCTTGAGGCCGTGTCAAAAGCCCAAGCAGTGATTGAATTCAACATGGATGGATCGATCCGCACCGCCAATGAGAATTTCTTGAAGACGTTGGGCTATGGCCTTGAGGAAATCAAGGGGCGTCATCATAAGCTCTTCTGCGAGGAGAGTTTCACATCCTCTCGCGAGTACCAAGACTTCTGGGAAAAACTCCGCCGCGGTCAGTACGACGCCGGCGAGTACAAGCGCATCGGTAAGGGCGGTAAGGTCGTCTGGATCAACGCGTCCTACAACCCGATTCTCGATTTAAACGGTAAGCCGTTCAAAGTCGTAAAATTTGCCTCCGACATTACACCACTACGCATGATGATCGACGCCCTGGGTGAGACAGCATTGGAATTGGCGAGTAATGCAGCTGGGTTGAAAGAAACTGCCGTCAGCATGAACGACAACGCCAAACGCACGTCGATGAGTTCGGCCGTCGCTGCGAGCTCCTCTGAGCAAGTTTCGTCAGGTGTGCAAACCGTCGCTGCCTCCACCGAAGAAATGGTGGCGTCAATCCGCGAGATCTCACGTTCGTCAAACGAATCAGCAGAGATGTCACGCACCACACTCGCCAGCGCGGTCGAAACCAACAAGACTATCCAGCAACTCGGAGCGAGTTCGCAGGAAATTGGCAACGTGATTAAGGTCATCAGTTCAATCGCGCAGCAGACAAACTTGCTCGCATTGAATGCAACCATCGAAGCAGCTCGTGCCGGCGATGCGGGGAAGGGCTTCGCTGTCGTGGCGAACGAGGTAAAAGAGCTTGCGAAGCAAACGGCAAAAGCGACCGAAGATATCACCAACCGGATTGGTGCGATTCAGAAAGACAGTGCCGGTGCCGTTGAAGCGATCGGTGGAATCTCGAAAGCGATGGAAAAGTTGAACTCGATCTCGGGAGCGATCGCTGCTGCTGTTGAAGAGCAGACCGCCACCACCAACGAAGTTTCGCGTGTCATTGGAGAATCAAAGCAAGGTGTGGAGAGCATCGCAACGACCATCAGAGAAGTTTCTTCGGCGGCCGTGCAGAGTGCGGAGAAGTGTGAGCAGACGTTGCGTTCTTCCGAAGTACTCTCGGGGCTCGCAGAGAAGTTGAAGTCCCTCGTCAGCCAAGTGAAGAAATAATTAGGAGCGATGGCATTGAAAGCCCCCCCGAAAATAAAAGTTTTGATCGTCGACGATTCCGTCCTCTTTCGTTCCCAGATCCAGCTGGCGCTGAGCACGTGTGTGGAGATCGAGATCGTTGGAGTCGCCTCAAACGGGAAGATCGCCGTCGATAAGATGGCGTGCATGGAGATCGATGCGTGTATCCTCGACATCGAGATGCCGGTCATGGATGGCCTCGAAACCTTGCGCGAGTTGCAGAACCGTGGCATCAAGACGAAGGTCATCTTGTTCTCAGCGCAGAGTAAGTCCGGAGCAGAGAAAACACTCGAGGCCATGAGCTTTGGTGCAGTGGATTTTGTGGCAAAGCCATTTCCGGATGAAACGAACATGGCGCCCGCTGACAAGATTCGTGAAGCGCTCTTGCCGAAGCTGATTTCACTCTTCAGCTCAGAGAAGCCGGTTCTCATAAAGAAATCAATTCCTCGTTCTAGCGTGGCCTGGGAATCGTTTACTCCCAAGGTCCTCGTCATTGCGTCCTCGACAGGAGGCCCCCCGGCGCTCGAGACGTTCTTTGCGAATCTGACGGTGCCATTGCCATATCCGATCCTCGTCACACAGCACATGCCGCCGATTTTCACGGCGGCCCTTGCCGAGAGACTCGGTACTGTCAGCGGCAAAGTCGCTCGTGAAGGCATCAACGGTGAAGAGTTAGTTCCCAACCAAATTTACGTCGCACCGGGCGGTTTTCACATGCGCATAAGAATGCAGAGTGGAATCCCCGCCATCGAAATATTTCAAGGGGAACAACGTAATTTCGTGCGTTCCTGCGCGGACTACCTTTTTGAATCAGCAGCGCAGATCTATGGCCGCCACACCATTGGCATCGTCTTTACGGGGATGGGACGCGATGGCGCCACGGGGGCCGGCGAAATTAAAAAAAATAATGGGGTTATACTGATCCAGTCCGCCGAGAGCTGCGTGGTTTTTGGCATGCCCGGGGCCGTGCACGCAGATGGGAATTTTGATTATTCAGGCACGCCGCTTGAACTCGGCGACAAAATACAAACGATGACACGAGCAATAAAGAGTGGCCATGTCGCCTGAAATCCTTTCATTCTTTTCGCGATTGATTGAAAAAGAAACCGGCATTATCTACGCTGAGAATAACATCTATCAATTGAAGTCGCGGCTTGAGGATATTTGCAAGCATTTCAAGCTCTCCTCGGTCGAGGAGCTGCATCGCGAGTTCAATCAGCTGATCCCGAACTCGATCATGCGCCAAAAGCTCTTCGATCACGCCACAAATAACGAAACTCTTTTCTTTCGTGATCCGTCGTTTTTTACCGCCCTCGAGAGTTTCATCCTCCGGGAAGTTCTGCTAGAAATGCCAAGCGAAATTCGTATCTGGTCAGCGGCCTCGAGCACGGGCCAAGAGGCCCTCAGTGTCGCCATGGCGCTGGAGGAGATGTCCGCTCGTGTGCCTCTACCGCCGTTCTCCATCGTGGCGACGGACATCTGTGAGAAGGCCTTGGTGAAGGCGCGCTCAGGAACGTACACAGATTTTGAAATCATGCGTGGTCTCTCCGAAGTCCGAAAGAATAGATTTTTCCAAAAAGAAGCTGATGGCTGGCGCGCTAAAAGTAGCCTCCATGGAAAAATTAAATTCGGCTACAACAACCTCATTCGCTCTACCGTGACAGGTCCCTTTCAGATCATCCTGTGCAGGAATGTGCTGATCTATCAGAAAGTTGAGATGAAGAAGATGATCGTCGAGACGCTGCTGCGCCAGCTCGCACCGGAAGGCGGGCTCTTGCTCGGAGTAGGGGAGACCCTTCTGGGTGTCACGGACGCCATTGAAACAATCAATGTTAGCAATGCAATGTTTTATCGCAAGTCAGTAAAATATAATAACGGAGTTGCCTAAAGGGGTAGGTTTTATGTTTGATGTAAAAACAAAAGTTCTCGTCGTCGACGACATGCTCACGATGAGAAAAATTGTGGCGAAGATCATGCGAGAACTGGGGTTCACCGACATCCAGGAGGCGCTTGACGGAGATGATGCGTGGGCCAAGGTGAAAGCGGGAAACTACGGCCTCATCATTTCTGACTGGAACATGCCGAATAGTTCCGGCCTCGAATTTTTAAAGAAGGTTCGCAGCGACGAGAAGTACGCCAAAACTCCCTTTGTACTTGTGACAGCAGAAGCCGAATCCCACCAAGTGGCCGAAGCGATCAAAAGTGGTGTCGATCAGTATGTCGTGAAACCATTTTCTCGCGACAGCCTCAAAATGAAACTTGAGTCCGCACATAAGAAGTGTTCCTCAAGAATCAGTGCCTAACATGAACGACGAACTACCATTCATTATTGAGAAGCTCGACGGACATACGCTCGTATCGTTGCCAGGCATGCTGGATTACCAGAGTTGCAAAGTTTTTGACGAACAGGTGGAACAGATCGCAGTCGGCGTGCATGTGATGGTCGACTTCCAGGGACAGGCGACGATCCCAAAAGATTGGCTACGCTCTCTGTTGCGAATTCAGCTGACGTTGAAGAAAGAGCGGAAGAGCATGCGCCTGATCCGGGTTGGGCCCGCGTTGATGAATTATCTAAAACAAGAAGGAATCGATACCACGTTCAAGTTCTGCAAAGACTTGCGTGAAGCAAAAATAGAGGTAGGACTTGTGGCTAAAAGAACACTCGACATCGAATTCATTAATCCATTTTTGACCGCGGCTATGCATGTGCTCAAAGTTCAAGCACAGGTCGAGGCCAGGGCGGGACAGGTTCAGATCAAGAAAGCGACGGATATGATCTACGGTGACGTCTCGGGCGTCATCGGCATCGTCTCGGAGTCATTTCAGGGCTCTGTGGTCATCACTTTTCCTGAAGCGACGTTCTTGAAGATCGTCTCCAGCATGTTGGGTGAGCCATTCACAGAAATCAGCAAAGATATTCTAGACGGCGCCGGAGAATTGACGAACATGATCTTCGGCCAAGCGAAGATTGTTTTAAACGAGAAGGGCTACGGCATTCAGACGGCGATTCCTTCGGTCATCACGGGGAAGAACCACACTCTTTCGGCCATGACCAAAGGCCCCGTCGTTGTGGTTCCGTTTGAATCCCAGGCGGGAAACTTCTTTGTTGAGATCTGTCTTAACGCCTAGGGGGACGCACCAGTCAGCAACGGCAGCAACTGCTTCGCCCACGTCTGGTTAAACGTCAGTGAGGGATGTCCTTCGCCGCGGATAAGGTCGTCGTCTCTTCGCTGGTGGGCAAAGCGCAGCACGGGAATATTTTTTTCTCGCAGGCACGTCGCGAAGCGGTCGTCGCCCGCAAGTGGATGTTCGACCACGACGAAACGGTGGCCCGCACCGCGGGCCTGGTAATGCCGCCTCGCCTCGTCCACCAAGTTGCAGGCATAATCGTAGTGCTCTTGGGTGAGCTCCGGAAAGTACGACTGACGATATAACAGCTTTCCGGCCAGCTGATAGAAGAGCGTGCGCCAGCGATGCTGCTGCTCGATCGTTCCCTTCGAGATGAACCGACCCTTTTCCCATTCGAATTGCGGCGTCTTCTTCATCCAGCCGAGCATCGGATAGAGCGCATTCGCACGCATGACGTGGTCTTTGATATAGACATACACGAACAGGCTTTCCTTCTCCGGAAACATGCCCTCGAACGCTTTCGTTTGCACCAAAGCAAGCATCTGGTTCGTGCCCGACGCTCCGATCGCAGCATTGTACACGCGCACATTCGGCAGGGCCTTTGCCACGAGGTCCGGAACAGTTTCACCTTCCGCCAGGCCAGTGCCGAAGATGAACGAGCAGCCCGAGAAGATGATCGACCTCTGCGCCAGAGCGGTCGGTGCGACGGCTGAGATTCGACGGCCATGTTGATCGAAGCGATAGACGACGTCCCAGATGAGACGCTGTTTCCCCACGGCAATCGAGCGGACATTTGTGCTGCTGACGTTGCTAAATCCAAGTTCTGAGTGAGGCGTCAGCTCCATAGAGGGGATGCGTTTGGTCCAGAAATCGATCGCTGGTTGCTCGAGAACGAAACCGTGGTCTTGGGGGGCCTTGATGGCTTTTTCGAGATCAAACGTTTCGGCTTGAATCCAAGGAACAAAAAGAGATAAGAGGAAGATCATCACTGTTCTTCTCGGAGAAATAAAAAAGCCTCCATTTCTGGAGGCTTTAATTATTTGGTCGTTTGGAGCGGGCGAAGAGATTCGAACTCTCGACCTTCACGATGGCAACGTGACGCTCTACCAACTGAGCTACACCCGCGTAGGGTTGAAATTTAAAGGCTACCTAACTTTCCGTCAACGGATTTACCGGGTTTAGGCCTGAAATTTCTGCTCAAGGGCCTTGATAATCTTCTGATACGAGGGATTTGTGTACTTGGCATAGAGGATGGGGAGAATTTCACGCTTACTCGACGGCGTGTCGGGGCGCAGCAAAATCTTCACGAAGCTGTCGGCCACAATAAAGACCTTTGAGAGCGGGTGGAGTTCTTCACCAGGTGAGTCGCTAAAGCCCACGCCGTCCAGCTTACCGTGGTGCTGCAGCAGCACAGTCTTAATATACTCGTTGGCGCCTGGATGCTTATCGAGCAAATTCGCCGCATCCCGGGCATGGGTCAGTACCGCCTGGCGGGCCTCGTCGTCCAGATTGGTATTGCGGAGATCTTCGTCACTCAAGACAGAGATCTGTTCGCTGGACTTAAGGGTAATATCGCTAAAGAACGACACGAAACTCAGCACTTCAAGATGCTTCGGTTGGTACCAGCTCTGCTTGGAAAGAATGTACTGGCACATGACCGCAATCAAGTGGCTGTGCTGGTAGGCCTGGCTGACTTTACTGGTGAACAAGAACTTCAAAAGACCAGCGAGCTGTGGCGAATCCTTCACACTCTTGATCATCGAATTGATACCCGCATCGGCGAGCTCGACGGTGGCCTGATCCATGCCGATCTTATTCACCTGGTCAGCGACCACGTCATAAGAATGGGCCGTCGTGAGGATGCGGTCTTCCATCGACAGGTCGTCGCGCTCGAGTTTCTTCACAAGAGTATTGGTCACAAACGTCGTGAAGTACTGCTGGTAATCGCGTTGGATGTAGAACTCTTTGAGGCCCTGGTCTTCATATTTTTTGATGACGTTGAAATCGAAGACGTCTTTTGAGTGGATCCGCTTCACGTGTTGAAACTCACCGGGAGCTTTCTTGATACGAATGAACACATCGCAAGGCGTCTGGGTGATGTCGTAAAAGTAGGACAGGCCCACAGAGATAAAGTCGGGCTTCACTCGACGTGCGAGATCCTCCGGGGTGACTCCTAAAAATTTTGCGGCCTGCTGCACGAGTTTTTCCCAGGACACGGGCTCAGGGATGCAAAAAGCGCGATCGCTAATGTTCGGATCATCACCCAAGACAATAATAGGGATGTCGAGCATCTCCGCCTTCAGGTGTTCTACGACCCGCTGAGCGGTCTCTTCGGTGCCTAATTTATTTTTAGTCACGATCAGCGAAATCGTCGGAAGAATGCGCAGTAATTGAATCGCGTCGTCAGCATTTTGCCGAACAATGACGTCGGTTCCCGCGAAGGTATTGAGGTTCAACGAATAAATCTTACGGAGGTCTTCGTTGGGTTCGATGAGGATGGTTTGGCTCATTACAAAAATTGTAACACGTTGATTGCAAAGCAAAAGAAGGGAAAAACTGTTTATGGGTGAGCGGTGCTGTCAGATACCGGAAATGATGATTGAATCGTCTGAATAAGCTGCCCCGACCGATCGAGCAGACTGCCAGAAAAACTGTGCCCTTCGGGATTAAAGGCCGCTGTTTTGCCGTGACCACCTGGGATATCGATCACGTACTGAGGCAACATCCAGCCTGGCAGCAGGTCATGGAGCACTCCCCAGATCTTGCGTCCCGTCTCAAGGTCCAGCCAAAAATGCATGCCCCCACGGACTTGATCCGGGTGGTGGAGGTAGTAAGCTCGCACATCAAGCTGAGCAAAAAAGCGGAAGAGCTCGGCGAGTGTGGCCGCGCTATCGTTCACACCTTTGAGCAGTACACTTTGCGACATCCAGCGCAGACCCTCTGGACGGAAGTGGCGAACGGCTTTGATCGCGGCGTCACTCCACTCAGACACATGATTGCTATGAACAATCATGATCATGGTGAAACGTCCGGCGAAAGACTCGAGTAAATCGGAGAGATCCTCGGTCAAGCGACTCGGTAAAATCACCGGCACGCGGGAATGAAAACGAATATGACGAATGTGCGGAATCGTGGCGAGCATTTCGAGCCACGCAGCGAGTTTTTCATCGGATAAAATCAACGGGTCGCCACCAGTGAAAATGACTTCTTCAATTTCTGGGTGCTGCATGAGGTAGTTGAGTGTCTGTTCGCGCTCTTGCGAGAAGGGCCCGTCACTCACCAGTTCATTTTTCCTAAAACAGTAGCGGCAATTCACCGGACAGACAGTCGTCGGAATCAGCAGTGCTCGGTTGTGGTAACGATGGATGAGTTGCGCTGTTTTTGCGTGCGTCTGATCGCCGATGGGATCGAGCAATCCGTGTTGCGATGATTCCTCTTGATGAGGGAGGAATTGCCGAGCGAGCACACCGTTCGGTCCTTGCTTACGAATCAACGTGGCGAAGCCACGCGTGACAAGCAAAGGGTAGTTGTCCAGCTGAGGCACAGGCCAGCCCAAGAATTGGGAAAGCTCATCGGCGCGACGAAACGCCGATGACAGTTCACTTTGCCAGTTCATGCAGATTGTTTTCGCGCAGGTACTGTCGACGGTAGAGCCATGCACAGAATCGAATCAAGAGCGCTCCTGAAACCGCGAGCCCCATGAAATGACCCACCACAAGTTCGATCGGGAGTGTGCCGCCTTCGCTGAGCACGTAAACGATCCAGCGCAAGAGCAGCAAGTGCACCACCAGGATGACGAGCTCCACCATGCGGCGGCGCCAGTTATTCTTGTTCAGAAACTTCGAGAACCACGTCGGCATCGGATGTCTCCTGGGTAATAGGTGTTTCTTCTGGGCGAACCTTAAACGCTTTGATCCGTTTAAGAACAAAAGACTTATTCATTTTACTTAAGAGGCACACGCCATAGAGCACTGGTCCCCGCGGCATAGGGATTAAGGCGATAGGCTTCACCGGGCGCCATTCGTCATCGACGGTTCCACCGGTGTAGTGAATGTCCAAAGGGGTCTGCAAGCGAATGTGGTCACGCATTTCATCGAAACGCGCTGGCACGACAAAAGCCGCATCTTTTTTATACTGGCTCATCGCCATGGTAAACGAGCGTTCTTTGAACTCGGGTTGTTTCTCGGCCGGAGTGCGCTCAATCATGGCCGCCATCACTTTCAGACATACCAGTGTGTCTTCCAGAGCGACGTGGTGATGCAGGGGAACTTTGAAAAACTCTGCCAGCGTCGAGAGTTTGTAGTTCGCCGGCGATTTTCCGGCAGCTTCCGACTCCGCGTTTTTCATCAACGCGCGAGCGTACTTCGCACTGTCGTAGACACGAATCATGGGAAGGTCGATCAAGAAATCGTGGGAGCCCTTTACGAGGAAAGCGGCATCGAAGAGTGCGTTATGCGCGAGAAGATGAGTGCGGCCAACAAATTCCCATAAAGATCGCATCGGGCGCTTGAGGGTTGGTGCGTTTTTTACATCTTCATTTGTTAGACCATGAATCGCCGCGTTCGCCGGCAAGATGTCAGTCATGGGATTAATCAATTGGTGATAAATCTCCACGTCGCCACGTGAGGTGATCTTAACAGCTGCTATTTCTATGATGCGATCAACGAGTGGGGAGAGGCCGGTTGTTTCAAGATCGATGGCCACCACGCCGTAAGGAAAGACCTTGAGAATCTGGGCGGTTTCTTCGGGGGTGATGATGAGGTCCGTAGACGTTCTTGACATGGAGGGTCTTATAGCCGCAATGACTGGCCTACGTCTAGCAAGTGCTTGGTCTTTCATTGACGAACTGCGCTGCGTTAATTCAAAGTGGGAGGACTCTAGGAAACTAAAAAAGGACCCTTATGGCCAAGGCGTTTGACGTAGTGGTTTTAGGTGCTGGCCCCGGCGGTTACGTCGCTGCCATCCGCGCCTCACAGTTAGGAAAAAAAGTAGCGATTGTCGAAGCAGATAAGCTCGGTGGCGTGTGCTTGAACCGTGGGTGTATCCCCACCAAGGCCTTGTTAAAATCGGCTCATTCCGTGCACGAAGTGAGTGATCTCAAGTCACTTGGCGTGAATGTGACTCTCGACGGTCTGGATGCAACGGTTGCTGTGAAGCGCGCCAATGACATCGCGGCGAACATGTCGAAGGGCATCGCCTTCCTCATGAAGAAAAACAAGATTGAAGTGTTTTCCGGTAAGGGCACATTCAAGACAGCGAAGTCGATGGACGTAAAGCTTGCTGATGGAAAATCAGAAGAGCTCACTTTCCAAAACTGTATTATCGCCACTGGTGCCAAATACCGCACCTTCCCGGGTCTCGAGCACAACGGCAAAAACCTCATTGGTGCTTGGGAAGCTCTGAAAGTTGAAAAACTTCCAAAGTCTATCGGGATCATCGGCGCTGGGGCCATCGGTGTTGAGTTTGCGTACTTCTGGAACGCGTTCGGTGTGAACGTCACAATTTTTGAAATGCAGAAGCACTTGCTTCCGATTGAAGATGACGACTGCTCTGCAGAAGTTGAGAAGCACTACAAGAAATACGGCATGACTCTCAAGCTCGGTGTTGAGAAAGTGACCGCCAAAGACAACGGCAAAGACGTCACCATCACTTGCACCGAAGGTGGCAAAGCCACGGACTACAAGTTCGATATGGGTTTGATCGCTGTCGGCATGACCGGCGTCGTAGAAGGTTTCGGTCTCGAGAAGATTGGCGTGAAAGTTGAGAAGGGTTTCATCGGCGTAGATAAATTCTACCAAACGTCAGTGCCGGGCATCTACGCCATCGGTGACGTGTCTGGGCCACCTCTGCTCGCGCACGCCGCTTCACACGAAGGTGTCGTGGCCGCGGAGCACTTGGCCGGCAAGCATCCGCACCCGATCGACAAGATGAACATCGCTGGTTGTACTTACTGTCAGCCGCAAGTCGCGTCTGTCGGTTACACCGAGCGCGCTTTGAAAGAGAAGGGCATCGAGTACAAAGTCGGTAAAGCTCCATTCATGGCCAACGGTAAAGCGATCGCCTCGAACGAAAAAGACGGCTTCATTAAGGTTCTTACTGGCAAGTACGGCGAACTTTTGGGCGCCCACATCGTGGGAACTCAAGCCACCGAACTCATTCACGAATACGTATTGTTCCGCACGATGGAAGGCATCGACGAAGAAATCTTCGCCACCATCCATCCTCACCCGACGTTGGGTGAATTCCTTGGCGAAGCCGTCCTGGCCGCTAAGGGACGCGCACTGAATCTTTAATTTTTTGTAGAGGAGAACTCTCATGGCCCGTATTGAAATTGTTATGCCACAAATGGGTGAGTCCATCACCACCGGTACCATCACGAAGTGGCACAAAGCTGCCGGCGAGACCATCGAACTCGACGCTACATTGTTCGAGATCTCGACTGATAAGGTTGAATCGGAAATCCCAAGTCCAGTGAAAGGAAAGATCGTTGAGCTTTTGTACCCTGAGGGCACAACTGTCGACGTGGGTCGTCCCATCGCGATCATCGAAGACGATATGAATGCAGCAGTTAGTGCACCGGCCGCGAAGGCGGCTCCGGCCCCAGCTGCAAAAGCTGAAGCCCCGGCCCCTGTTGCTGCAAAAGCAGCCGCAGCTCCGGCAGCGGCCCCCGTAGAAGAAGCTGGTCGTCGTTTCTACACACCACTGGTCAAAGCGATGGCGCAAGAAGCGGGCATCCCGTTAGCTGAGCTCGCGAGCATCAAAGGCACCGGCGCTGCTGGTCGCGTAAACAAAGAAGATCTTGAAGCCTACATCGCGGGTCGCGGTAAAGGTTCAGCTGCTCCGGCCGCAAGTGCTGCGAAAGCCGCTCCGGCCCCATCGGCCGTTCCTGCTGGCGGCACCACTGTCGGTCGCACAGAAGTCATCCCGATGGATAACATGCGTAAGGCCATCGCGAAGAACATGGTTCTTTCAAAGCAGACCTCACCGCACGTGAACAGCGTGGACGAAATCGACATGACGAACCTCGTGAAGTTCCGCGAGAAGTTCAAGAACGACTTCAAAAAACGCGAAGGTTTCAACCTCACGTACTCTCACTTCATCTTGTACGCGATTGTACAAGCGTTGAAAGAGAACCCCATGGTGAACGGCTCTGTTGATGGCGATAACATCGTGATCAAGAAAGATATTCACTTGGGTTGCGCTGTGTCCGTTCCAGGCAACGGCTTGGTCGTTCCGGTCATCAAGTACGCTGGTGATCTGAATCTCACGGGGATCGCTCGTCAGTTGGATACTCTCGCGAACAAGGCCCGCACGAAAAAACTCACGATGGACGATCTTTCTGGCGGCACATACACCTTCACGAACAACGGCAGTTTCGGCGTGTTGTTTGCGACTCCGGTCATCTTGCAACCACAGGTCGGTATCTTTGCGACGGGTGTGATCAAGAAGCGCATCATGATTCAAGAAGACGATTCCATGGCCATCCGTAGCATGATGTACGGCACCCACACTTACGATCACCGGATTATCGACGGCGAGATGGGTTCTAAATTCCTCGCGAGCGTGAAGCATCACCTCGAGAACATGAATCCTGAGGCCCTGTTCTGAATTTACTTTTTCATCCCGTGGTTAAGGCGGCGTACGAGCGTGTACGTCGCCTTCCCGGAGTGGGAAAAATGGTCGAGCGCCTCGCGCAGAATTTTTCCCAAGATTACGTTCAATCTGTTCGCCAACAACTCGATAAAATTTCTCCTACCATGTGTGCGGCCAAGTGGTTGCAATCCACGATTCATCTAGAGATAGGTGAAACCCACAGTTGTCACCATCCACCTCGACACAGGGTTCCTCTGACGGAGCTTGCTGCCAATCCAGGTGCGCTTCACAATACGGAACACAAAAAACGTGAAAGAGCGAAAATGCTCGCGGGTGAGAGACCGGCCGAGTGTGCGTACTGCTGGCGCGCTGAAGACAGTGCCGCTGGGACACTCAGTGATCGGCATTACAAGTCAGCAGAAGACTGGGCCCGGCCTAGGCTTCCTTCTCTTAAGGAAGATGCGGATCCAACCTACTTAGAGGTTTCATTTTCTTCGACCTGCCAGTTGAAATGCTCCTACTGTGATCCGGCGATAAGCAGCGCTTTGCGAGCGGAGATTCGCCAACACGGGCCGTACCCTACATCAGATCATTTCGGCTATCTCGGTGAGTACCAAGAAGTTCCAGAAGCCAAGGAAGCATTCTGGAAATGGTGGCCGCAGGTGCGAGGAAAGCTCCACGTCCTGCGCTTAACGGGTGGCGAGCCATTGTTGGTTGAAGATAGTTTTCGTTTGATGGAATCATTTCTCCTGGACCCTCAACCTCAACTCAAATTCTCTATCAATTCGAATCTGATGCTCTCCGACGAACGGTTCACTCGCTTTCGTACACTTTTGCAGCAGCTAGGGAAATCGCAGTCCCTCAAAGAGTTTCATCTCTACGCCAGCATTGATACTTGGGGCGAGCAGGCCGAGTGGTTGCGCCATGGTTTGCAGCTCAAGACATTCACACGGCATCTGGAGTCTGTGTTGGAAGAGTCTCCAGAGATTCCGGTGACTTTGCTTGTGACGTTCAATGCTCTCTCCGTTTATCGCTTTACGGAATTACTAGATTACGTGCTGTGGTGCCGTCAGAAATATCCCAAGGCCACACTCAAGGTGGGCGTCTCAATGCTGTCGACGCCACACTTTATGGGGCTTCCCGTTTTACCACAGCAGCAGGCCCATCATCTCGAACGAATCTTGGCCCACTATGACGCCAATGACATGAAGGCGCGCGGGGCCGCGGGCTTCAGCCCGAGTGAGATTGAGCGTTTTAAACGAGTTGTTGAGCAGTGGAAAAATACGCCCACGGCAGAACAAGAGTGGGACAATCTTCGTCGGTTTGTGGTTGAACACGATCGTCGTAAAGGGACGTCATTTGATAACGCGTTCCCTGAATTTTGGATGGGGCTATCATGAGATACTTGTTGGTGCTTTTTTTAATGATTTCGGCTGCTCAAGCTCAGGACTTTGCGGCTTTGTTTCGTCCCGGGCCATCGTCAAAAAGTTTTTCATTTGAAGACAGCGTCTATGCGCCGGCCAAGGTGAGTGGATCGGACCGCGAACTGCAACAGCGGCAGTGGCGTGTCCGTGCAGGGGCACCAGTTTGGAATAGTGGAAACAAAGAAGTCACCTTCGCAGCAGAGGCCGGCGATCTCGTGCTTCATCATCCCTCAGCGGCCCTGCAACCTTATCGTACCGTGCAGGGAACCCTGGGCTGGCGGTACTACGGACAGAGCAATAAAGTTCGCAGTATGAACGTGAGTTATGGTTCGGCCAGCGATCGACCTTTCGCTCGTTCCGCCAATGACACGCAGTCGGCCAACTACCTTCATCAGTTCAACGGGAAGTGGTGGGGAGCGGTGAACTATTCTAACAATCGGAGCTTTGCGAACGGTGTGCCCTTGCCTGGTTTTTTCTACGTCGCGAAGATGACCCGCGAGGAGACTCTCTTGTTTGGCTTACCAGTTCTTGTTTGGAGGAAACGCTTTTTCCCAGGTTTTGACATCCAGGCGAGCACATTCTTGCCCTGGACTTACAACTTTCAGGTCGGCTACTACTGGGGACCGCACACGGGATTGACACTCTCGGCGGAGCACCGTCCACAACAGTATTTCCGTGAAGAGCGCGAGCACACCCATGAGCGTTTTTTTTATCGCGAGCAAAAAGTCTCTCTCGCTTTGAATGGCGCGATCATCCCACGTGTATTTCAGTGGCGCCTCGAGGTCGGCCGTGCGTTCAACAGAAGTTTCTTTGAGGCCGAGAACTTTAGTAGCAAGAAGAGTTTTGACATCCCCGTCGGCGATGCGAATTTTGTGGGTGCGCAGATCACGTCGAACTTCTAGCCGCTGGTAAACTTCTTCCAGATTTCATTCATCGCTCCCTCGGAGCCCAGTGTGCCTGCTTTATAGAAGCGCATGAGTGCGGCCTCAGTGGGACGATACACTTGTGGAGTAAAGTGCATCGGAAAACTGTGCGGATATTTGTAGTGCCTTTTCTCTGGGCCAATGTTTGAGAGAGGTCCCGGAACCTGCAGCGTAGGATTCTCTTTCACGAAAGCAATCGCTTCATCCAGTGCTGTGTAGGCCGCGTTCGATTTCGGCGAGAGCGCCAAGAAAACAGTGGCGTGTGCGAGAGTGATACGCGCTTCCGGCATGCCGATGTTCTTTGTCACGTAGTGAGCATTACAAGCGACTTGCAGGCCTTGTGAGTTGGCCAATCCAATATCCTCGCTGGCGAGAATCATGAGGCGTCGAGCGATGAACTCCGGGTCTTCGCCACCATCAAGCATGACCGCCAACCATAAAAGTGCTGCGTCTGGATCAGAGCCGCGGACACTTTTAATGAATGCACTGATGACGTCATAGTGGCGTTGCTGGTTTTTGTCGTAGGCGCGCTGTTGCTGGAAGAGGCGCCGCAGATTTTCTTCATCGGCCAGAGCTTCGGGCGTTTGCATCGCGAGCAGCGAGAGGACGTTGAGGGCCTTGCGAGCATCCCCGTCACTGAATTTTGAAATCTCGCTTATATGTTGGGCCAGCTCCGCTCTGGCCATCTGTTGCACGGCGCGCTCAAGAATCGTGACAATATGTTCCGGGCTGTGGGCCTTAAGTTCCAGCACGCGCACCCGCGAGAGCAGGGCACGGTTGAGACTGGTTTGCGGATACTCGGTGGTGGCACCGATGAAGAGAAAATCGCCGCGCTCGAGGTACGGCAAAAGCGCGTCTTGTTGTGATTTGTTAAAACGGTGGATCTCGTCGATGAACAGAATCACCGGGCGAGGATTCATGCTTTTGGCGTCGAGGATTTCTGCGATCGTCGTGCGAAGCTCGGGGACTCCAGCGAGCACAGCGTTGAAGGGGAAGAGCTGTGCGCCAATTTCCTTGGCAATGAGGTGGGCGAGAGTGGTTTTACCCGTACCCGGCGGGCCCCAGAAGACCAAATGAGGGAGTTGAGCGCCAAAACGCTTCAGTTCTTTGAGAATGCTCTCTTGTCCGACATAGTCGTCGAAGCGCGCAGGGCGCATTTTTAGTGCCAAGGGATCCTGGCCGGGTGTCGAAAAGAGCGAAGGTTGTTGGTTCATTGTTTGACAGCTCGCGTCCGAAAAAGATACAAAAAGCCCCTTATTCTAGTTCTCTCCAAGCTGTTTTAACAGCTGCTAATGCCGCTCGAAGGAGGTGATTTTCATGGCCCAGATTCGATTAAACATTGATGAACGTTTCCCGCTCGACAAGGTCCTCAAGAAATTTAAACGCTTGTGTGACGCTTACGGAATCGTCCAGGAATATCGTGCTCGTTCCGAGTACAAGAAGCCTTCTGTCGTGAAAAAAGAAAAATTGGAAAACGCTCAGAAGCGCCGCCGTAAAACGGAAGGACGCTCGAAGAAGTTTACTTCAAAACTCTAGTTTGATTTAAGGGCCCCGAATGGGGCCCTTTTTTTATGGTCAGGATGACCGGTATGTCGACGAGAGGCAGGAGCCGGAGTCGACGTTGTTGCGCTAGTACGATCTAGCTTCCGTACTGAACCCGCATGATCTGGTTCCAGCGATTTTGAATCGCATTCAACGGCCCCAGCATACCTTCCGGTGTTTTCTTCAAGCGCTTCGTGAGTTTCAGATTCAACAAGTTCCAATAGAAATTCAGCGAATCCAAATTACGTGAAAGAAAGCGCCGATTATTCGCCAGCACACAGTGCTTGTAGACCGGGCGGAAAAAATTCATCCAGGCCGAACGGAAATCCGTTTGAAGCTTCGCTGGAACGAACTCCACCACAACCAGATCTAAGCAGTCTTCCACTTCATCCACGCCCTTGCGCCATTGCCACTGATTCATCCGTCCGCCAGTGCGGCCCGCTTGAATCGCGAGTGCTTCAGCTTCGAGCTGTGCCTGCAGGTTGCGTGCGGCTTCCATCATCTGGAGCCAGCGCTTGCGACCAGCGATAGTGGTGATGGAGGCATCCGGTGCGGTGGTTGCGCGGCTTTCATAGGACAACCAGAGGCGTTCAAGGTCGCGCAAGACATTCAGTGACATCTGAAGCTGGGGCAGGCAGGCGCTCTGCATTTGACTCGGACAAAGATTTTTAGCAGCACGGGCTTGCGCCAACAATTGATCCACCAGAGAGAGTGCTTGAAAAACTTCTGCAGGGTATCCAGGCATGGTGAGGAAAATTTGCTGAATGTCTTGTTGGATACCTACCAGCTGCGGACGCACGTGAACTTGAAATGTGCCCATGTTGAGCTCGCGCACCGGGGCCGCAGCGACGCTCAAAGACCAAAGAAGTAGGATGAGTGCTTTCATGGTCTCTAGAGGATGACATGGGACTGAGAAAGGCTCAAGCCGCTTTGGACCAGGGGCAGCCCGGATGGGCCATTTGTTTGAGTTTCACTTTCTTTTTTTTCGGCAGTGCAAAGCGCTTCTGCAGCCAGTGCAAAGGAGCATGGTGAACGCTCACGTGAAGCTCTTTCTCGGTAGGTGGAAATTCGGCCAAGAGCGCCAGCATCACAGCAGCTCCGGCGTGATGAGCGTCGATGTGAAGTGTCTTGCCAGCAGGGAGTTTGGTGAACCAGAGCATGAGTTCGTTGGCGGCCTGTTTCCAGACACGATTATCGATGTTGTCGTAGGTCCAGAGAACTTTTCTTTGCTGCAAGCTGAGTGAGCGTTTTTCAGAAGCCCAGGGTTGGTTGTGCACAAAAAGACCGGCGAGCGGCACCTCATGGGGAGCGGGAAGTTCTTTTTCCCAGACGTAGGTCGAGTCGTTGTGGCGCACTTCAATTTTGCAGGCAAGATGTTGTCGCCAGGTCATGAATCCCCTTCAGTTTGATACGTCCGAGGATTTTAATCGGCATTTGGAGGGGAATCTTGAGAAGAATTAAGCACTTTGCAATATCGGTGGCTTAGGTGTCAGATACGCCGGTGAATGCCTAAGCAAACACCGGCAAAAACAGAGAAAATGGTCGCTACCGCCGCTGCGACTAAATGGCGCGTTATCGTACTACTTTGAGGCCAACGGCACAGCGACTTTCTAAAACAGGTAACCCATCAACAACATCCGAACTTTGTATGTTGCCGATGATGATATCGGTCGCAAGTGTTTCACTGGCGATATGCGCTTTGTGTTTGGCGACGACAGCTTTAAGTTGTTCAGCGTCTACGCCTTCCAGGACAAGTGTGACTTGCACGCGGTCAGACACATTTAAGCGCGCTGTTTTGCGTGCTTGCTGAATACGATTTACAAATTCGCGTGCTAATCCCTCATCAATCAATTCTTGATCCAGGGTGCAGTCCATGTTGATGGTGATGAAGCGGTTGGTGACCGCTTGGGTGCCTGGTTTCGCTTCCCGGTACACCAAAATTTCTTCCGGCGTGAACTCGATGCCTTCCACTGTCACGTTGTGGCCTGCTTCTACTTTTTGCAGAGTCGCGTAGTCGAGAGCTTCGATCTTGCCGCGGAACTTACCCATCTCTTTACCGAGCTTCTTACCCAAGATCGGTAAGTTTGCTTTGGCGTAGAGGCGGATGAAGTCAGATTCATTGGTGAGGTAGTCCACGTCTTTCACGTTCAACTCACCCAGCAGATACTCTTCAAGCTTTTTGATCTCTTTCATCAAAGCAGCGTCTTGGTGAACGACAGAGAGACGACGCAACGGAGTTTTGACTTTCACGCTGTCTTGCAAACGTTTCTGGCGACCCAGCAGGATCACCTGCTGCATGCGATCTACCGCTGTTTCCAGTGTAGGATTCATGAGTTTTTCTTCCGCTTCTGGATAAGAATCCAAGTGCACCGACTCTTTACCCGTTAGAGAAATGTAGGTGTGATCAGCGAGGAAAGGTGCAAACGGTGCCATCAAGCGCGACACATCGGTGAGGACGCGATGAAGAGTGGTGTAGGCGGCTTTCTTATCTTTCTCTAGACCCTCTTCCCAGAAGCGACGGCGGTTCAGGCGGATGTACCAGTTGGTGAGATCGTCGATGAAGGCGAAGAGTGGGGTGACTACGTTGTACAAACGGTAGGCCTGCATTTCCTTATTCACTTGCGCGATCAGGGTCTGGAGCTTGGAGAGGATCCACTGATCGAGAATGTTCTGCGCAGGTTCAGAATGTAGTTCTGGCTTCCAGCCATCAGCTTCCGCATAGGTGCTGAAGAACTTAAAGCTATTGTACCAAGGCAGGAGCACTCGACGGGTCATCTCTTTCACCCCGTCATCAGTGAAACGCAATTCTTCGGCGCGCACGAGACCGGAGTTGATGAGATACAAACGAAGAGCGTCCGCTCCGTGGCTTTCTAGCAGCTCGTCGGGTGGCGTGTAGTTCTTGAGGCGCTTGGACATTTTGCGGCCATCGTTGGCGAGCACCATGCCGTTGACAATTACGTTCTTGAACGCAGGTTTATCGAACAAGGCCGCTGATAAAACAGTCAACGTGTAGAACCAACCGCGGGTTTGATCCAAACCTTCTGCGATGAACTCCGCGGGGAAGCCTTGCTTGAAGACGCTCTCGTTTTCAAACGGGTAGTGCAGCTGCGCATAAGGCATCGCGCCGGATTCAAACCAGCAGTCCAAGACTTCCGGGATGCGACGGTACACGCCTGCTTCGCCAGCTTTTGTGAAGGTCAGTGGATCCACGAACTCGCGGTGCAAGTCCGTCACCTTAGAATTGGTGAGTTTTTCTAATTCAGCAATTGAGCCCACGCACACAGCGTTGCCCGTTACATCGTTGATCCAGATCGGCAGTGGTGTGCCCCAGTAACGATTGCGCGAGATCGCCCAATCACGAGCATTCTCGAGCCATTTTCCGAAGCGGCCTTCTTTGATGTGCGCAGGTACCCACGTGATCTGTTCGTTGGCAGCGATCATCTTGTCTTTGATCTTTTCTACAGCGAGATACCACTGCGGCATCGCGCGGTACATGAGCGGCGTGTCCGTGCGGTAGCACATCGGGTAGCTGTGCACGAGCGTCGACTGAAGGAACAGTTTCCCAGAGTCCTTGAGCGCTTTGATGATGTCTTTGTCGGCATCTTTGAACGCCATGCCAGCAAACGGTGGAACTTCTGCCGTGAATCTTCCCGCGTTATCCAACGGTGCGACGATCTCGCGCAGTCCTGCTGCTTTCATCACGCGCATATCGTCTTCACCGAAGGCCGGTGCTTGGTGAACGATCCCAGTACCATCGGTGGTGGTGACGTATTCGTCATTGAAGACCACAAAGTAGCCGTCGTTGGCCATGTGGGCAAAGAACGGGAACAGAGGTTCGAATTTTTCACCCTTGAGTTTGGAACCCGGGAACGTTTCAACCACTTCGCCCTTAAGTTGTTTCTGATACGCTTCCACACGCGCTTCCGCGAGAATCAAGAAACGATCATTCTCGGTGTCGTGGAACTTCACATAGCTCACGTCCGGGTGAACGCACAAACCAAGGTTCGATGGAAGCGTCCACGGAGTGGTGGTCCACGCCATGAAGAATGTCTTCGGGTCTTTCAGACTCTTAAACAGCACGGTCACTGCTGGATCTTGGATGTCCATGTAGTTTTGTGTGGCTTCGAAGTTCGATAGCGCCGTTTGCAACGCCGGCGAGTAGGGAACAATCTTGTTCCCTTGGTAGATGAGATTTTTATCCCAAATGCTTTTGAAAACCCACCACACCGACTCCATGAAATCCGGATCCATGGTTTTGTAGTCATTTTTAAAATCCACCCAACGGCCAAGACGACCGATGGTGCGTTCCCACTCCACAACGTAGCGATCCACAATCCCGCGGCATTCTTTGTTGTAGGAAGCGATGCCGTTTTTTGCGACGTAGTCTGCGGCGCTCATGCCAAATTTCTTATCGATTTCTTGTTCGATCGGGAGCCCGTGGCAGTCCCAACCAAACCGGCGATCGACGTAGAATCCCTTCATGGTGAAGTAACGAGGAACGATATCTTTCAACGTCGAAGCCACCACATGGCCGTGGTGAGGCAATCCCGTCGCAAACGGAGGGCCGTCGTAGAAGATATAGGGCGCTTTCGCCTTGGTTTGCTCCAGTGACTTCTGGAAAATACCCCTGTCAGTCCAACGTTTTTGGATCTTTCTCTCAGTCTCGATGAAGGAGAACTGTTCTTGAGATGTTTGCTCGGTCTGGTCTGACATAGGTCCCTCGGGGAAAGTGAGGTCTTAGAGTACCAAAACCCTGGCCGGGCGTAAATTTATTGCCTGCGTTTCCCCTCACAGATATGTGCGGCATCATAGAGAGAATCATGCAAAAAACTCTCTGGGCCTTCATGTTCTTATTGTGCGCTGCCGCCCATCCCGTTTGGGGTCTTGATGATCCTATCGCTGCGGCAATGAAGGCCACGGATAAAACCGATTATGATATCCCGCCCCTTAAAGACCGTAGTCGTAGTTTGATCCGCTGGGATGACCCCAGCGCCGCTTTGGATATTCGCCGTTGGATCAATGAGCGTGATATGCGCGATCTCGAACCGGGCTGGAAAGTGCGTCAACGTTTGGCCGCGCAGCCTGAGCGGGTCGGCAAGGTGATCAGTTGCATCGGGGATTGCCAGATCTATCGCGGACTTTTTCCGAATCGAGTGCGCTGGCTTTCGCGTGTTGAAGAAGGTGATGAGATTCATACCGGGGTGAATTCCTACCTCTGGCTTTCGTTAATCGATGGGGCGCTGGTGAGAATCGCTCCCGAATCCAGCATCAGCTTCCTCGAAGTGAACATCACTCCCAGCGAAGTTTTTTTTCAGGCACGGCTTAACCAAGGTTATGTGCACTGGCAGCCACGGACAGGTCGTACGCTAAAACCCATGACTGCACCTGAGACAGACCCCCTGTTTTTGCCTCTCATGGATCCGAAGGTAAATCTAGAATGGTTCCAGCGTGCCCTCTATACAGGTCAAAGTGATAAGCAACAGATTGCCTATACAACTGCCAAAGAACTGCTTGGCTACGAGCAACAGCAGCGTGTGCTCAACACGACAATTGAAGTCAATAACAAGTTTATGGGCAAGCGAACACATCGCTACCTGCTTGTTAGCCCCAATGGGAGCGTGATGGGTAAAGACATTGCACTCAGCTACTTTTATGGCCTGTCCAAGAGAAGTTATTTCAAGCTAGCCTCTCGTGACGAAGAAGAAGTGGGTGAGAGAAAACGACCCTGGAGCGCAGAGTTTTACTATCGCGGTTACTCCAATGATAAGACAGAGCCTCTCACCACGGAAGATTGGTTTGCGATATCTGCCGATGGTCGGTCGATGGAAGTCATGGTTTCGGTGCCTCCGGACTTGGCCGTGAGTGAACTCATGACTAAAAGAATACCGACGTTCATGCTTGCGCGTGAGCGCTGGCTCGCGAGTGCAAAGCCCTTTTGGGAGGATGCAGAGAGAGCTGAAACACTTGCGCAAAACTGGGGCTATCGACTGTGGGGCAGTGAACTCGAAGGCAGGATTACTTACTTAAAAGAATACACCCGACGGATCGAAACGACCGCTCTACGTTCGATCGATCGCCTGATTCAAGAAACACGTCGTGAAGGTGATCCGGTCATTGGTGAATTCGACTCGCGCTACTTTTCGCGCTCCTTGGATCATTACTACTTAAGCTTTAAGCGTCGTCACAACCACTCGAAAGAATCTGCGCGTGATATGAGTTATCTACACTACTACGGATGGATGCTGAGAAATGGTCGACAACAATAAGAAGTGGCAACTCATTCTTGCGAGTGGCTCTCCTCGGCGTCGGGAACTGCTCGGTCACACGAAGGTGCCCTTCATCGTGCAGACGATTCCCACAGAGGAAGTCTCGAACGAAACCAATCCTTGCTCTTTCGCTCTGGAGATTGCGCGCCAAAAAGGCGTCGTGCTTTGTGAGACACTGACACCATCTTCGATTGTCGTGGTATCAGCGGATACCGTTGTCGCGCTGAATGGAAAAATCTATGGCAAACCTCGTCACACCCAGGAGGCCCGTCAATTTCTCACGGAACTTGCCGGCCGCACTCATCAAGTTCATACCGCCGTTTGTATTCACTATGCATGGCTTGATCAATGGAAACGCATAGAACATGTAGAAACCACCGAAGTGGACTTCAATCCACTCAATCCACGTCTTCTCGAAGATTATCTCGCGTCTGGGGACTCGTTGGATAAGGCCGGAGCCTATGGCATCCAAGGTCAAGCTCTCACGTTCATCCATGAAGTGCGGGGCTGCTATGCGAATGTGGTGGGCTTCCCACTTGCTCGCTTTTGCAGCATGATGGAGCAAGATTTTATGAAGCAGATAGGAGCACAGGACCCATGGCAAAACTTATTTCTCTAGTCGTATTCGTCTTCAGCTTGCAGGCTCAGGCACAAATTTTCCAAAATCCTTTCGGGGGAAGCGAAGAGAAAAAAACGACCGAGAGTCCGGCACTGGAAAAAGTTTTGTCCGAGCTCGAAGCCCTCGAGGTGAATGGTGGTTTCGAGGATCGCTACCGCACTCTCTCGATTGAAATTGAACGTCAGCTCGATCTCAAGCGCGGGGATTGCGGCGAGAGCCCCGCGAACAAGTCCGACAAACAACGCTGCTTTCGCAACATAGTGTCGGCGCACAAACGTTATTTGGAACGGGGATTTAGCTTAAAGAAAGTGTACCTGCAGAAACTTCACGAGCGTCAGCTCAAAGGCTTGGAAGAAGCCAAGACAAAGGCGCTGAGCGAACTCGAGCGCCAGTTCTAGACTCTCTTACTGCTTAGACATTTCCTGAGCGACCACTGGGATGCTCTTTGGACGGAGACTTTTGAGTCCGTTCAATGAACGCATTGGACGCAAGCTTTTCAACGGGCGTGCTTCAGTCGTCGGTTCGGGTTTGGGGATAATGAATGTCGGAACGTTTTTCGTTTTCATAGAACACCTGCTTTCTTGTCGGTCGCCTGGCCTTCCAGTGTTGACCGCCGCAAGTGTGAGTGGCGGGAGGTCAACGAGCTGGATGATCGTGGTGATTATCCAACAAAGACTCCTTTAATAGAGTTATTCTCAAGCGTTCTAGTCGGATGAACCGCTGGAAGACTTAAGTGGGATTATTCCCTTGTTGCTATTTTAGCATACCGCGATAAATTTGGCCCGAAAGCAGGCAAAAAACACCTCCAAACTCAGCGCTGGCTCTCTAAACCCCCCTTTCTTACAATAGGGATACTCATGTTTTTAGACACTTAGAGGTAGCCCATGGCCCCTTATTTGAGCCTCGTCCTGCTCCTCACTCTCGCAAGCTGTAGTCTCACGAAACTGGCATTACGCTCCCAGGCGCCACTCTTTGAGAAGGGGGGTGACACTCTCAAGCATGAAAAAGACTGGCACTGGTTTCGCGAGGCCACACCCGGCAACATTCAATTTATGGAAACCATGCTGTCGCAAGACGACGATAACCACGTTCTGCGCAGAACTCTCGTTAAAGCGTATGCGGGTTATGCCTATGGTGTGTTCGAAACTCTCATGATCCCAGAGTTGATTGAAGGGAGTGATGAGAAACCTCAGATGCAGCGAGCGCTGGGCCTCTATCACCGGGCCATGGGACACGGGAAAAAATACTTTGCCCACAAAGAAGTGCATTTTGATGTGCAAGACGAAGCTGTTTTTGTGGAGTCCTTGCGTGACAACGTGGACGAGGAAGATCTCGTGGCACTCGCATTCTACGCTCAGGCGTGGGCCGCCATGATCAACCTGCAAAAACAAGACATGGTTCTCGTGAGTCAGCTTCCTCGCGTGAAGCTTGTGTTTGATCATGTTTGTAGTCTTAAACCAGACATTGAGAATGGTTTGTGCCCGCTGTTTTATGCTCAGTATGAAGCCTCTCGCCCGCGCATGCTCGGTGGCAATCCGGAGTTGGCGCGTGAACTCTTTCAAAAGTTCATACAAAAGAGCCCAGCGCATTTACTCGCACGTGTGAGCTATCTGCAGTTCTCGGTGATCCCTCGCCTCGACGAGGATGAATTCGTGAAAGTGGGGCGTGAGCTGGACGAAGCGATGGCACTTGCGAAGACCGAGCCAGGGAACGAGAACCTCAACTTGCTCAACGCCATTGGACAAGAGCGTTGGCTACTCCTTAAAAAATACCAAAAGAAAATTTTCTAAAAAGGTCAAAATGAAACTCCTCGTCTGGCTTTGCTGCCTCTATTCATTCTCGGCCCTGGCCGTGGTGAATCTTAAACTTGCCGTGCTCGTACCCGAGGGGACAACCTGGGGTGATAGCTTGAAGAAGTTTTCCCGTGAAGTGGACACTGCCACTCAGGGGCAAGTGGCCCTGAAGGTTTACTACGGAGGTGTGGCCGGTGATGAGCCCGATGTTCTTCGCAAAGTGCGCATCGGTCAGATGCACGGTGGGATTTTCACCGGAAAAACTCTCGGAGACATCAACGGTGATGTGCGAGTGATGGAGTTGCCTTTCATGTTTGGTGATGACCGCGCCAAGGCCTGGGCGACCGTGGAGAAGATGACACCGACATTCAACAAAGCTCTTGAAGCAAAAGGCTTCATCAATGTTGGGTTCTATGAAGTCGGGCAGGTCTATGTGGTTTCGACTAAAAAAGTAGATTCACTCAAAGCTTTGCGCGGAGTGAAGGTGTGGGCCTGGGAAGGCGATGACGTGGTAAAGGCCATGCTTGAATCCGTCGGATTGGTGTCAGTGCCTCTCGCCATTACGGATGTGCTTTCGTCTCTTTCTACGGGCATTATCGACGCCGCTTACGCGCCACCATTGGGAATTTTGGCGTTGCAATGGCACAGCAAAATTAAGTACCTCATCGATTTTCCTACGGCGTGGTCGTTCGGAGCTTTGCTGATTTCAAAAAAAGAATGGGCAAAGATTTCACCCGCCAATCAACAAAAAATTATGGAAGTTTCAAAGCGCTATGTGCAAGAAGCCAATGCTCGCACCATCAAAGAAAATGAAGAAGCGCGCGCGCAGTTGCAGAAGCTTGGGATTCAATTCCTTAAATTCTCCGACGCCGACAAGAAAGAGTCGGAGAGTTACCACCAGACTGTGGTGAAGAAACTGCAAGGGAAACTCTTCTCTCCGCAAGTGTATCAAGCGCTAGGAGTGAAGAAGTGATCTCGCGGATTTTTGATCACACCGCTCGCGGAGTACTCATCCTAAGTCTCATTGGGATGCTGGGGCTCTCTTTGTTGGGTATCATTCTGCGATGGAGCGGTCTCTCCTTGATGTGGATTGATCCGGTTGTTCGTCACCTGGTCCTCGTGGCTGCCTTTGGTGGGGGAGTTCTCGCTGTTGGTAAAAATTCTCACATTCGTATTGATATTTTATCGAAGCCCATGGAGTTCGCGCCTAAAAAAATGCGTGTCTGGGTAAGTCGAATTCTGACGATCGGCACGGCCATCGCTACGGCCGGTCTGGGCTGGTCGGCTTGGCTCTTCTTTCTTTCTGAAAAAGAATTTGGCGGGGAAGCTTTGCTCGGGCTGCACTCGAGTTCTCTCGTCATGATTTTTCCCATCGGTTGGGCGTTGCTTACCTTGCGCTGGTTAAGTGCTCTGCTGGATTCCTGCACAAGCGGCGAGGCGTAACATGTTTTACGGAATCATCGGTTTCTTTGCTCTCTGGGGCTTGCCGGTCTATGCACTGATGGGATCCGTCGCCTTGGTCGCATTCTTTGGCGCTGAGATCGAACTCTCAGCTGTCACTGTCGAGATGTACCGTCTCGCGAGCACGCCGACTTTAGTCTCGATTCCTATTTTTACTTTCGCGGGCTATCTGATGGCCGAGTCGAAATCACCCGAGCGTTTGCTTCGTTTGTCTGGGGCCCTGCTAGGATGGCTCCCGGGTGGCGTCGCCCTCATGGGGATTGTGCTTTGTGCATTCTTTACGGCGTTTACCGGAGCCTCAGGTGTGACCATCATTGCGATGGGCGGCCTCTTGATGCCGATTCTCTTGAAAGAAGGGTACTCCGAAAAATTCGCACTAGGCCTAATCACCACGTGTGGTTCACTCGGTCTGCTTTTCCCTCCGAGCTTGCCGATCATCTTGTACGGCATCATTGCCAAGGTTGATATTGATAAAATTTTTCTCGCCGGTATCTTGCCGGGGATTTTGCTCATTCTTGTTCTCGGTGGCTGGTCAGCACTTAAAGGGAAAAAATCTTCGCGCCAAGCTTTCTCCTGGAGTGAGTTGCGGGCAGCCCTGTGGACTTCTCGTTGGGAGCTCCCACTGCCTCTCCTCGTGTTAGGAGGGATCTACGGGGGATTCGCGACCACCACAGAAGCCGCCACGCTCTCAGCGTTTTATGTGCTGATCATGGAGTGTGTGCTCTATCGTGATCTGAGTTTTATGAAAGACGTCCCCCGAGTTGCGGTGGAAAGCCTGACATTGGTAGGGGCAATTGTTCTGATTCTTTGCAGTGCCATGGGTCTCACGAGCTTTCTCGTCGACAATGAAGTCCCGATGAAGATTCTGGCGACGATGCGTGAGCTCATTACCGATAAATGGCTCTTCCTCTTGGTCCTTAATATCTTCCTGCTCATTGTGGGCTGTTTGATGGATATCTTCAGCGCCATCATTGTCGTGGTGCCGCTGATTCTCCCTATGGCCGCTGAGTTTGGCGTGGATCCATTCCATCTCGCCATTGTGTTCCTGACCAATTTAGAAATCGGCTACATCACACCGCCGGTGGGGATCAACCTCTTCATTTCAAGCTTCCGTTTCCAACGACCCGTGACGGAGTTGTATTTGGCGAGTTTTCCTTTTCTGCTGCTTTTGCTTGGGGCCCTGCTCGTGATAACGTATGTACCATGGCTCGCTTTGTTTTTAGTTTCATCCTGAGTCTTTTGGTCGGCACTCGCGCAGAGGCGACCTTAGAGAAAAGTTTCACCGAAGGTTATCTCGGTGAAAAAAATCCGTCTTCTTACGCCGGCCCTTGGCGTCCTGGTTTTCATCACGACCCCTACTTTGGTCGCTACGTTTCTGATGACGAACAATTCTATGGCGGATACTTCTTTCCCTACATTTGGTCGGGGGCTTCGGATTGGGGACGCTTCTTCTCTGAAGAAGTGATGGGGGCTTCGGCTTGTCCACATCCAGTCCTCTCGAAGTATTTTGATGAGATTCGTTACAGCCATCGCTTACTGGCCCTGAGTTATTTGCTGGAGGTGATGGATGCCTCACGAGCTGACATGGACATGTTGAAGCAAACTCAGATTTGTCGCTTCGATCTCCAAGAGTTGATAAAAAATTGTCGTCCAAAATCTGATGACATGAAAATTTTCTTGCAGAATCTCGAGCAGCAAGCGCCCTACTCAGCTCCAGTGATTGGTAAAACTCATAACTTTATTAAGTTCGAGCGTGAGTGGTTGGAGTCTGTGCAGAAGGGGAGTAACTCCATTTCTTCTGCCCGGGCCGGGTTCCAGTGCAGAAGCGAGAACAAAGCGTGCGGTATGACCCTACCAGAAGTTGCCAGCGTGATGGGTCGTGCCTGTGCTGAAGACAAAGCACTTTTCCATGAGATCTGCTCAGAAGAAGACCAAATCTATGGTGTCTCAACCGCTCCACTTGCCACGTACCTCTTGGGGACGTCGAATATGGTAACCCTGCTCAACGACGAAGGTCTGGCGCAAGGATGCCTACGCCGCTTCGGACAAATGATGGGTGGCAAAGAACGTGGTCGTCCGGCGGCGAGTAGCATGATGCCAGTGGTGTATGCGGCGTTGAAAAAAAACTACGGGGATCGTTACCCTCACGGTCGAGCGTTTATTTACGGATCGCTCAAAGAGTTTCAGAAGAAGGGACTAAAAAATATTTTTGAAGCGAAGGTTGAGAAGCCAGCCGCAAAACCAGTGGCCGTTGAAAAGCCCGTTGAAAAACCTGCTGTGGTCGAAAAACCAGCGGAAAAACCTACCGTCGTCGTCGCTGTGGAGGCACCTAGGGTTGAGAAAGCACCGGAGGTCGTCTTGGAAACCAAGTCGGCGTTTCTCCAGGCAGCTGAAGTGCGCCAATCGCAGGACCTCGATCTGGTGGACGTGGATATGCTGAAGTTCAACTACGACTACGTTTTTAGTGCAGCAGAATTGCAGCTACTGCAGTCTTCGCTAAAGAACTTCACTCAGCGTAAAGCACTCGAACAGATGAAAGCGGGTGACAGGTTAGGTAGTAAAGAAGCCGCCGTGCCACTGACATTTATCAAATTCATGATTGATTCAAATGACCATCAAGGTCTTTATAATCTCGTCGGTGTGTTGTCAGATCGCTTCTGGATTAAGAACGATGTAGATGCCAAGCTCAAACCTCCGGCCGAATACTGCGAACTTCGCAACGATTCCACCACGAGTAACAGTTGGCAGCTTTACATCCGGCGTCCTGACGAGGAATAGTTCGTCCACCACTGCGCTTCAATCACCCAAGCCCCGGCTTCATTCGCCGATGCTAGTCCCGGAGCCGAATCCTCAAAGATCACCGTCTCACGTGGGCCAATCCCTAACTGTTGCATGGCCTGGAGATAGGGCCACGGGTGGGGCTTGGCAAATTTCACATCTTGCAATGTGATGACGAGATCAAACAGTGCGGTCAATCCCGCGGCCCTGAGAAGTTGGTCGGTGATCACGCGCTCACTGGACGTAACGACCGCAAGAATGAGTCCATCGGCACGGGCGTCCTTGAGAAACTGCACCATGGCAGGCGCGCACCATTGGTTAAGCGGCGTGCGTGGAATGAGCTCTAAGAGTTGACGATTTTTTTCATCGATAAAAGCCGCTTCATCAATTTCGGGTGGAAACCCTGGCCAGCTGCGCGCCATGGCGAGGACCTGACGATCGGCCATGCCCTTGAGGCGCGTCTCGACTTCTTCGGGTGGGAAAGGAGGGCGAATTTTCCATTGAACGGCCATCTGGCGCAACACATCGGCGTGAATCTCTTCTGTTTGAAAGAGGGTGCCGTCCATGTCAAAGAGCACACCGCGCAAGGCGGGATGGCGTGTACGCAGGGAGGAGAGGGTGGGAAAATCAGTAAAAACGTCCATAGACCCTCATTATGCCTCAGCTTACTTGGGCCCGTCACCTTGAGCTTCTCGGGAGGATGGGGTAAATCAACACCCATGAAAAAAGACGTCATCAGCCAGCTCTTGCAAGAATCTCAGGCCTATAGAAAATTCGAAGACATTGAGAAATTGGTAGAGCATGGAACAGACCTGTCGGCGATCCCTGTGCAGCCACTTTTTCTGGCCCTGCGTGCGACGTCGAAAGACCATGTGTCAGCGGTGCTGAGTAAGCTTTCTCCTGACCAACGTCAGGCGATGCTCGATATTGATCTTTGGCGTCGTGATGAAATCGATCCCGCGGCCGCGAGTTGGTGGTTAGAAGTTTACGGTCACTGCCCTGATCAACAAGTGCGTTCTGACTTCGCGCGCTCAGAGGATTTTCTTCTCTCGCTCAAAAACCAATGCACCATCCAGACCTTCGACGCCGAAGAACCGGAGTATCCAGACAACGATAACTACTTCCTCACGGAAGATAATCAGCTATTGATCGAGTACCCGGAAGATTTCGCCTACGTCAGTGAACTCAAGCAACTGGTCAAAGATATTTACACCGAGCTGGGTGTCGAGAATGGCTACGCCCATTTGTTTAAAATGGTTTCTGACTCATACATGATTCTGGAAGAAGAAACCTACCAGCGCAAGAAAGAGCGTTTGCGTGATTTCGGTTTCGTGGACTACTACGAAGCCTTGGAACTCGATACGCTGTTGCCTTCACCGGAAGCCGCCAAGACTTGGTTGCGTGAACGTGTCGGCGCCACAGGTGACATCGACGACAGTATGAAAAACCAGGCGCTGCATTCATCATCGCTCACGCCCTATCAGGGCGGTATGGATGATCTGAAGACCGCTCTCGAAGCCATCACGGATATGCGCCGTCGCGACTTTCTTCAGTTCAGTTTTGTGCGCCTGGTGAATGCCCGGATTGTGGCCGATGAAGCTTTGAAGGGCGGAACCGTGGCCATGGCGCGCGCAGGTGCGAAGGCCCGTCAGCGTCTCGAGCTTGGTTTCAGCTTTGCCCGTGAAGAGTTGGGTGGTGAGACTCAAGTCTTCAACAAACTCGATTTTGCAGATATCTACCGTTTGGGGAATACGTTGCTGGAAACGCAAAAGCGCAAGCTCAAGCGTTCTCTCGGGGGGACTCCATTTGAGAGAGAAGATGAGGAGTATTTCCTGGGGTTATGGTGGGGAAGCTTCCTCGATCAATCCATGGATGAGCCCGTGAAACTCAAGCTCGATGGCTCCACTCCGTCGCAAGAAATTAACAGCATGGCCCTGTGGCGCTCGTGGGTCAGCTCAAGCGATACCTTCATGGCGGCGTTGCCGTTCGTAAAAAAATTCCATCTCGTGCTGACTCGCTTGCAAGAATCAGGCGATCTGCAAGACAGCTTCTATCATAACTACGAATTGAGCGCGGTGGACTTTGAGGCAATCATGCTTTCGAGTCTCATCAACTTCGCTGGTGGCCACTTTGAGCGCGCCGATGGCGCGAAGATGGGTGTTTCATTGGAAGAACTCAAAGCATTCTACCAACGCTTCTTCCAGAAGCATGGCAAAGAATGGCTCTTGAAAGGTGAGGAAGAACCGACGCTGCAACCGCTTTTGAATGATTTCGTTGCGAAGTTCGGATTAAGTGTGGTTCCTGGTTTCACTGCTTGGTTGCGCCAAGTGATGGTTGAGCAGATGAATAGCTATGAAATCGACAGTATGTCAGATGAAGATTTTCGCCATGTCGGCGGGCCTCTCATCCTGACTCGCGCTAAGAACTAGTTTTTTTTGTCGTAGAAGAAGCCGTCCCAAAGATCCGCGAGAGTCCTTTGCAGCGGAGAGGCTCTTTTATCGAGCAGACGAAACAAATCATTCTTGAGTTGCGCATTCACATGGCGTTGCTGCTCGATGATTTTCGGTCCTTGCTCATGATGACGAGCGACTGGAAGTTTCTGCGCCACCAATGAGGCGACTTTTTTCAGACGATTATTATCGTGATGTAGGAAGGTGAGGCTTTCTCCGCCAATGTTCTTGTTCACTTTATCGACACTGTTGTCGTGATCAACATGATCAAGGAATTCTTCAAATCCCTTAAGATCGTCGGTGACTTGGCCGCGCATGGCTTTCTTCTTATCCATTAACTTTCGCTCTTAGTTTTTTAAGTAACTGCTCGTAGAAGTGGGCTTCCTTCGCAAGATACCAGATCTTTTTATGGTTGACCCCGTACCCTCTGATGACTTCCGCCATCTCATGAGAATCCGCGTTCTTAATTTCTTGCTGTAGCAGACGGTTGCGCTCCAACACCTGAGTCTCCTTCACGGTGACTTTTACATCTTTTTGGTTATAAAACCGAGGCAGATGCGTGATCTCGCTAAAGACAGGCATGTGGCCGATGGCATCACTATAATCAGAGACAATAAAAACCGGATACGGATAGCGCCAAGACACCTGGTGAGTCTCAAACCAGTTCTCAATCACACCAATCATTTCCCTCTGTTCATCCAAGCTGAGAGTCTTGAGCACATAGGCCACCGGACGACGGAGGTTGAGATCTTCGTGCAAGAGCGCAACGATATCTTCTAACTGAGCGCTCTTCACGTTGATGATTTGGTAGATAGGGAGATTCATGCTTTAATTTAAGCACGTTCCGCCAGATTCTGGGACAGGAGTTTGGAAAGCGGAGTTATTTTGTCGGAAAGAGCCCCATGTTAAATTTGCCAGCGCTTGTTATGCCCGCTGAGTTCGTCACTCTTTTAAAGAATCCTACAGCAGCGAGCAGTGGGGCCGTACCTCAGATGCTCAGAGGCGCGCCTGGACTGACGATGGTGATGGAGCGGGCCTTTAAAGAGTTCGACGAACATCACATGGGGCTCGAAAAAGTTTCCACGCTTCTCGGGTGGGCGCATTTTCGTGACCGCATGGCTTCGGTGTATCTCTTCAAGGCCCTGCATGGCAGTTTCCCTGACAAAACGGACATGGATTTAGTGGAAGGCATTCGTGACTTCGAGACACGATTCGTAGATAAGTCGCTGACCGGAAGCTCGCGCCTCTTCTTGCTGGGTCTCTATCTAAGTTTTTTTAACACCTACCTCTCCATGCGCGAGGATGCTGGCCCCGAAGTCAAAATCCCGGCCTCCGTTGAACGCGTCCTGGCCTTGAGGCAGGTTCGCACGGATAAGCCCGATTGGTTGGTGCTGATTTGTTGGCACTACGACACATTTTTCGGAACCGACGAATTGGTGCGCTTGATTCAAGCGAACACACGTTGGGAAAGTCTTTATGAGCGTCTCACCGATGCTCAACGATTCACCTTAGTCTCAAACTTGTTGTCCTACGGGGCATCAATCCAAGAAGAAGACCCCTTCTTGTATGAAAGGATTTAGTATGGAGTCCACTAACAGCGTTTGGAATCTTCTCACCGAGATCGGCAAGAAACAGGGAATCACCGAAGTGATCATCAATCGCTGTGACTTGATCTTCGTCGAGCACCAGGGCGAGCTCGTGAAGCTGAGCGCGAAGATCGAACCCGCGGATCTTGATTCGTTTGTGGATGACATCGCGGAGCTGAACAAAAAGAAGTTCGGTCCCGAGTTTCCGATCCTTGATGGCACGCTGCCTGACGGAAGTCGTATCAACGTGATCGCCAAAGAATACGCTCAGGGCAGTCCTGCTGTGACGATTCGTAAATACCTCAAGAGCATCAAGACCTTCGACGGTGCTCCTGGATTATTCGGTCTTGACCCCAAATGGGTGAAGCTCTTGAAGACCCTCGTTGCAGCAAAATGCAACGTCATCGTGTCGGGCGGAACGGGTGTGGGGAAAACCACATTCCTGAATCTACTCTTGCAAGAAATCAATCCGCTTCAGCGCGTGATCTCTATCGAAGATACCCGCGAGTTGAGTTTCACGTTGCCTAACGTGGTTCGCCTGGAAGCTCGCACCGGAAGTTTCACCGGCGGCGCGGCCTTGAGCATGCGTGAGTTAGTGAAGAACACCTTGCGGATGCGCCCTGATCGAATTGTGATCGGTGAGGTGCGCGGTGGAGAAGTGTTCGATCTCTTGCAGGCCATGAACACCGGCCACGATGGCTCCATGGCAAGCGTGCACTCCAATACTCCTGGCGAGTGTCTCAATCGACTTGAGAACCTCTATCTCTTATCCGGCTACGACGTTCCCGTGCGCGCGATCCGCCAGCAGATCGGTACCGCCGTCGACTTCGTGGTTCAGCTCAAACGGACACGCGAGGGCAACCGCGTGGTAGGTCAGATCACCGAGCTCGCCGGCTTCGAAGGGGACAAGGTTCTACTCCAAGACCTCGGGATGTATAAGGAAGGGCGCCTGCAGTTCACCGGGATGGTCCCGAAGCGCATGGCCAAGTTAATGGAAGCAGGTCTCGCGAAAGACTTCTTTGTGAACACCTAGATTTTTTACACTCGGTTCCTCCGGCCAACGGTTTTGCAGTATAGTCTCGCAAAATTTACCTCCGGGAGAACCCTATGAAACATCTCTTGCCTGCGGCTCTTTTGCTCTCATGTTTTGCTGCTCACGCAGCCCTTTCCCCTGAAAAAGTTATTGCCCAGGCCACCCTTGATTTTGGTGCGAACTGCGATGGCGAATACTTGCCCGATGTTTTAGCTAAAGACCGGGTACAGTCAGTAACGATCAAAGAAGAGTTTGGTAACGTGACCTACCACTCGGTTCTCTGCAACATGGCCGCTTACAACTCCGACGGTGTGCTTTACTACGAAGGAATTGTGGGAGACGGCATTGAGCCTAAGCTCTTGCAAATCCACTTAACAGAGCCTGTTTTAGGGCCTCGTTATGGGATCAAAGGCTACAAGGCCCTTGTAAGCGCTCCCGGTGCAAGCATTGATGAAAAAGGTGTATTGAGCACTTTCATGAAAGGCCGTGGGATCGGTGATGCATTCACAGCAGCGACTTACAAACTCCAGGGCGGCGAAGCCACACTCGTGAAGTATGTGGTTGATAACACCTTCGATGGTCGCATCAACCCGAAGACCATCATCAATATTAAGCCATAACATTTAAGCGGATCCCTACTCGGAAACGGGTAGGGATAATTTCAAGCGGTGAAGCTGCATGTGCTCATCGACCGCCACCATCTCGCCGACCTTCATCTTCACCCACACGTTTTGTCCCTGCAGCGGTTCACTCGAAATGATGAGGTGATTCACCTTATCTCCGTCGTTAGCCGCGGCTTCACACAGCGGCATCAAGCTGGCGCAGGTGGTGCGCTCAGGACAACTTTTTTTGTGGGTCGACCAATGTAGTGTCAGGCCACCTTGCAGCGCCACCATCATGCGACCGTTGGTGAGCACAAACGTGAGATAGTTTTCCGTCGGTGTGCCAGCTTCGCGATCTGACAGAGGCCCGATGACCTGCACGAGTTCTTGTGAGGCTTCAGCAAGAGTTGCCATCACCACTTTGATGTCAGGCTTGGCATCTTCCAGATCAATTTTTGTGGAAAGACGAGAGAGCATGAATTGAAACATCAGTTCAGAATCCGTCTCCCCTAAGCGCCAACGACGGAATTTTTCCGGAACCATCTTTTCGAGCACCGCGCGAAGAGCGTCGAACTCTTTGATGTTGCCGTTGTGGGCGAATGTCCAACGGCCATGTTGGAAGGGATGCGTGTTGATTAAAGAAAGTCGACCATGAGTCGCCTTGCGTACATGCGCGAGCACGGTCTCAGAACTCACCACACCGGAGACCTGGCGAAAGAGATCATCGGTTTCAGCGGTGTCGGTGGATTTGACCACGTGGGGAAGACCCGCGAGGTAGTAGGCGAGACCCCAGCCATCGGGATGGCGCCGGCTTTGACAGGAGAGCGCGTTCTCAGCGGTCACTAAGCTAGAGTGAACACCGGATTGCAAAACGCTACGGAAGCCAAAGATGCGGCACATATGATGATCTTTTCGGTGTTTGATGTGAATAAGTTACATGTCGTGATTGCTTGGTGAAAAGTCATGATAAAAAATTGCCAACAAACTACCCCGAAGGATTTGATATGAAAAAGCTGCTCTTTAGCATGGTTATCGCTGCCCAAATTGCTCCGGCATTTGGCCAAGATGCGTCTATGGGTGAACTGGGGACTTTCAAGTTTTGGTGCCGGGATACAATCACGCAGGTCACTGACAATTCACGTCCAGGCGAGTTGCTGAACGAGGTTTATTTTGAAACAAGAATCGGAACTCTAAAGAAAGAATTGGTCGGCCCTGGAAAAATGAAATTGAACAGAACCACAACGACATTCAACGATATGAACGTGAAAATTCGCTCGACTCGTGTTGAGGCAGTTAGCCTCAGCAAAGAGTTGGAGAAGAATTTTTTTGAGCTCAGTGATGATTATACGATAACTCGAACCGACGCAGCCGGTGTAGTCGTTAATAAAAAAATGATTGAAAAGAGCTATCTCACGATTGATGGTAATAGCAATATGCTCGAGACTTTCGATGAGGAAGGAAACAAAATCTCAATGTCTACTACGTTGAAAATTCCGAATGGACGCAACAAGTATATTCTCCAATCCTCAGAAACGGTTCTCGCAACTGAGGAGTATGGCTCTGATGTCATCGCTAGAAACTGTCAGTACACTAAGATCCGTCAATAGGTAAGTTCCGGCAGCTCTATTTGCAAGACCCTGCGAACACTCGCTTCCGGGGTCTTTATGGAAGTTTGGCACATCCAAATTCTTATCATGTTGTCCCATGAAAATCTGAGGCGAAGCACGGAAAATCCCGCTAAGATGAGAGCAACCACTAAACTGGAGAATCGTCGATGTCTGGTCAGTCTAGCCTTCACTCTGCAATGGAAAAGCTTTCAAAAATAGTCTTCTGGGCGGAGTCGTCCACAACCATTAAGCGGATCGATTTTAACCTCGCGCCTGCCTCCGAGCGGGCGAGTTACGAAGAGGCCCTCAAGGTCGTCACCGAGGCGATCAAACGTGGTGAACTCACACAGGCCGAGTTTCTCCACCGTGTCGGGATCGATTAGACCATGGACATCGCTGGCGGGCAGGTCCTCATCACCGGTGCGTCCCGGGGTATCGGCCTCGCGATAGCCGAGCGCTGTGCTCAAGAGAAGGCCCACCTCCATCTCGTTGTGCGTTTAATCGACAGCAAAGTTGTCGAGGACCTCAAGCGGTTAGGCGCACCGACGGTCAAGGTCTGGGTCGCCGATCTTTCCAGTCGCGAGGGCATTGATACCTTCGTCAACAATCTGGGAGACCAACGGATCGACGTGCTCATCAACAACGCGGGCCAACTGACCGGCGGCCTCTTGGAAGAGCAGCCGCTCTCCGAGATCTATTCCATGTTTCAAGTGAATCTCCTCGCCACTGTCCATCTCACACACGCTCTCTTGCCTGGCATGCTTCGTCGGGGTCATGGAAAGATCGTCAACAACGCGAGTGTCTCGGCGGTGATGCATTTTCCATGTGCCACGACCTACGCCGCGGCCAAAGCCGGCGTTCTCGCCTTCACGAATTCACTCCAGCTCGAACTCACGGGGACACCAGTCACAGCACTTTGTTTGCTGACTCCAGGAGTGAAGACGCGCATGTACGATGAGATTGATGTGAAGTACGGCAAGAATCTCAATGTCCCCACCGATTCTATCCCCGCAGAGGACTATGCAGCGCAAGTTATTGCGGCCATCAAAGACGACAGGGAAGTCCTCGAGCCCTCGGGTAAAACGGGCGTGGGACTTTTCATGGCCCGGCATTTTCCCAAAGTGTTTCGACGGACAGCTCTCGGCTACTTCAAGCGCTAGTAAGTAAACTCAGAGTGCACGAGTTCTACAACCTTGCGGACATTTGTTTCGGGAGTCTGGATCGTCACTCCGTGACCCAGGCCACAAATCCACTTCGACTGATCGAGGCCGCGCTTCACGAGGTCTTTGTGCCAAGAGCGAAGATTCTCGATGAGGATGTTCTGTGGAAGGTGCAGCCAAACCGGATCGAAGTTTCCTTGGACGTACTTCCCGGGGAACATCTTCTGCGTTTCTACCAAGTCACAACGCCAGTCGATACCAATCGTATCAATCGGCAAACCGTGAAGCGCTTCAAGATGCGCGCGCTGAGTATGCTTTGAGTAGTAGGTGATGCGTGTCTGTGGGCAAAGCTTTTTAAACTCTGTCATGACATGCTTCAACGCCGGCACGACGAAACGAGCGTAGTCGCCCGGGGAAAGCTCGCCGGCCGCGGTGTCAAACAAGCACACGGCATCTGCTCCGCCTTCGGCCTGCACACGCATCTCTGTAATCAAGTTCGGCAGGAGTCTTTCGAGGAAACCTTCCCAGCGACCATCGTGCAGCCCTTGTTTCGCTGAAACCAAATTGCCGTCGTGCAAACCTTCGGTCACGTAAGTGTAAAGCGTGAAGGGGCCACCCACGAAACCTAGCAACGTACGATCCGCAGGCAGTGCTTTCTTCAAGAGGATGCAGGCGTCTTTTTGAAATTTAAAAAATTGCTCTGCCGGTGCGAGTTCCTTCAGTGAAGCGAGTTTGGCGACGGTATCCAAGTGCCAATCAAGTTTTGGGCCTGGATCATAACGAAGACCGGTGCCTAAGTGTTCAAGGGGAAACAAGAGATCGGAGAACAAGATAGCGGCGTCGAATTTAAAATCTTCGATGGGCCCCATGGTGACATCGCAGGCGAGCTGCGGCGTCTTGCACATGGAAATAAAATCGCTCTTCGCTTTGATCGCTTGGTAATGGGCGTGGTAGCGGCCCGCTTGGCGCATGAACCAGACAGGCACATGGGTTTTGCCATTGGTCTGACGACGGTTTTCAAAAATATTATTCATAACAATCCTAATCGAGGCGGTATCCCACGCCACGCACCGAAACGATACGCAGCGGAGCAGAAGGGTCGCTCTCACACCACTTCCGAAGTTTCACGATGTAGTTATCCACCGTGCGGTTAGTAGGGAAGCTTTCGGCTCCCCAGATGTCTTCTATCAATTCATCACGGCTCACGACTTCGCCCTTGCGGGCGATGAGTTGCTGCAAGATCGCCGCTTCTTTCTGTCCGAGGGCGATAATTGCCCCACTGGCATCCCGCACTTCAAAGCGGCGCGGCCAGAAAGTGAGTTTTCCAAAATTCATTTCTTCCGGATCGCGGTCACTTTGACGTCGATACTGCAGGATGCGCTCGAAGCGCAGCGTGAGCTCTTTTAACTCGAACGGCTTCGTGACGTAGTCTTCCGCGCCAATTTCGAGACCTTCCACACGTAGAGCGGGATCATTCATCGCCGAAAGAAAGACGACCACGAGATCTCGGCGTCCTTGGCGCCAGCGGCGCGCGAGATCGAGCCCATTGCCATCGGGAAGGTTGATGTCGAGGAGGGCGAGGTCCAGTCCGGCCCCCATTTTAATCCGTAGCTCATCGGCTGCGGCAATAGAAGCGGCCCACTCAACAGTGTACCCCTTCGAGCGGAAGTAATCTCTGAGCGTGATGCCTAAGTTCTCTTCATCTTCAACGATCAGCAGCCCTGCCTTACTCATGTCAGTTCCTCGCCGCGACGAAACTCGAGGAAGAAAACCAACGGACCTTCGTGAGAAAAACTCAACTTGCCTTGCTGGGCTTTCATCAATTGCTTCACGAGATAGAGGCCAATGCCGGTACCTTTCTTTGAATCATGTTTGTAGAAAAGTTCGCCGAGCATCTTGCGATCACCCGCAAAAACTTTTCCATGGTCATTGTAGCTGCAGACCAAAGAATCACCTTGTTCTTGAAAACTGACGGTGGCCTTGGTGCCCTGGGGGTTGTGGCGCGCCGTATTCTCAAAAAGGTTACGAAACACCATCGTCAGCGCCATCTCGTCGGCGAGGACGACACCGTTGCCGGTGACCTCCAGTGTGAGACCATGTTTCGTGGCGAGCTTGCGGACGAAGCGGGCCAGATCCACCGGGGAAAGTGTCAGCGTGCCTTGCCCTTCAACACGTGAGAGCTGGAGGCCCTTGTCGAGTTCGTGCTCGAACTTCGAGGTGTCTTGAATCAGGCGAGTGGTGAGTGCTGTCAGTTGGTCATGGTCATGGGATTCGTCAGCGATGAGATCGCGGATCACTTCGGCCTGCAGGCGCATGCTCGCCAGTGGGGTCTTGAGTTCGTGAGTCAGTGAGGCAAAGAGAGCCTGGAGCGCACTCGTCTTACGTAAATCTCGCCAGTACATCACCGCAACCGAAACCGCCGATGAAGTGAGCAAGACGAGGAACGTCGAGCCCTCCCACATCAACATGCGAATGACCTTGTCTTCCGTCGGGCCAATCATCTTCGCGAAGACAGTCAGTAGGTAAAGCCACCACGCACCGAGCGCCAGCACCACGAGGGCCAGCAAGGCGACGAGCAGGTAAAACCAGCGCGGTGTCTTGTTTAAGACCATAGGCGAGTACGCATTTCCTTTAAGACTTTTTCATCGTGGGCCAAAGACACAAACCCAACTTCCCAAGCATTCGGCGCGAGGTAGATACCTTTCTCGAGGAGTACTTTGAAGAGCTCGTAGAAGCGCGCATTCAAGTTGTCGGGAATCTGAGTGATGTTGTTAAAAGACTTCTTCGACGGCACTGGCCAGAAGAGTGAACCGAAACGCAGCGTTTGGTAATCCTCAAAACCGTGGCCAGCACAGAACTCGCTCATCAAACTCACAACCGCCGCGCTCTGCTGATCGAGGCGTTGGTACGCTTCCGGCGTGAGCTTCTTCATATTCGCGAGTCCGGCCGCCATCGCCACCGGGTTTCCTGAGAGCGTTCCCGCTTGGTAAACGGGCCCCACTGGTGCGAGGTACTCCATGTGCGCGCGCTTCCCGGCCATGGCACCAACTGGCATGCCGCCGCCGATGATTTTTCCGTAGGTGACGATGTCGGGATGCACGCCCGTGAGGCACGCCATGCCGCCGAAGTGCACGCGGAAACCTGAAATCACTTCATCAAACACCAGCAAAGCACCGTACTTGTCGCAGAGATTGCGCAGACCCTGGAGGTATTCCGTTGTTTGCACGAGGAGACCGTTGTTCGCCGGCAAAGGTTCAATGAAAATGGCCGCGATCTCACCGGGGTGAGCTTTGAAGCATTCTTCCACGGCATTGAGATCACCAAGTTCTACGATGAGAGTGTCACCGGCCACTTGCGCGGTCACACCTTTCGAAGACGCATCAGCGGTGCCCGCCAGACCTGAGCCTGCTTTGATGAGCATGGCATCCATGTGGCCGTGGTAGCAGCCGTTGAACTTCATGATCTTTGCGCGGTTGGTGATCCCGCGCACGAGGCGAATCGCCGTCATGACGGCTTCGGTACCCGAGCTCATGAAGCGAACCTGTTCGACGAAGCAGAGCTTGTCGACCATGAACTCAGCTAGTTCGAGCGAGTACTTCTCGCAGGCGCCGTAGCTCCAGCCGCGATCCAGTGCTTCGGTGATGGCTTTTTTCACGTCACGGTCTTGGTGACCGTGAATGAGGGGGCCAAAGCTCATGCAGAAGTCGACGTAGTTTTTGCCGTCTTCATCCCAGATCATGGCGCCGTCGGCGCGATTCATGAACCGAGGTGTCGTGTGGAGTCCTTTAAATGAACGCACCGGAGAGTGCACGCCACCTGGGACATATTTTTTCGATTTCTCAAAAAGTTCGTTCGAGTTCATTTCAACCCCATGAGTTTTAAAAATTCGTTTTGATCTGTTAAGGCATTGATCGCGAGCTTGTGTTCGCGAAAAGCGCTCCAGGTTTTTCCCAGACCGCAGTAGTGCTGTGCTTTAGCCATTTCTGGAACGGCCTGTACGTAGGCCTCGTACTGCGGAAAGCTCGACCACCAGGCGTGGGTCACTTTCATGAGCTCGCTGCGCTCTGCTTCGCTTGGTATCGTCATCGCTGCCGTGTAGCCCGCGAACACCGGACCGATCGGACTCGTGGTTTTGTCATGAGACATCACCAGCCATTCGCCAGGCCCCATCATGATCTGTAGAGCTTTCGAGTTTGCGAGTTTTAAGAGTTCTTCATGGCCCAAACTATCGGCGCCGCCGTGAACCCATAGTCCTTGAGACACCATTTTCTTGCGTGTTTCAGGTCCTGCCGCCCACAACGTCTGCGCGCCTGTCTTAAGAGAAGGCAGCACATGCGACGTCGTCACAAAAACATGTTTGCCTGCGACCGGAGCGGCGACGCCCGTTGATTTCTTTATGTAGAGATTGTCACTAATTGCTCCTGCCGCCTCACCATGGCCCAAGAAGACCTTGGCTGGCTTTTGCGTTGGGGCCGTGGCGCCTTCACGCTGCTTTACGCGAATATCGCGCCCATCGGTTTCACCGCGATGGAAATGTAGGAAGTCACCTTCGATGGCACGGACGTGGATGCCGACCGCGAGATGGCAACCTCCGCCATAGCTTTTAAACGCAGTTCTTTCACGACTTACTTCTTCTGCCGTGGGAGCGTGATGCAACTTTTTGAGGATGTTTTCTAGTATTCCACTATCGGTTCGATCGCTGCGCACCTCAATTGCCAGTGCGCCTTGGGCGGCAGCTGTCGGAAATACGCTGAGAGGCAAGATCGCGAAGGTCAGGCCTTCGAGGAGTTTTTCTAGTTCTGCCCGCGAAGAATCCATCTGCGCCAAACGATCTACTCCAGCGAGTGCCAGTGTGATGGCGTGATATTTACCATCACGCAGTTTTTGAATGCGCGTGTTGATGTTTCCACGCAAGGTTTCACACTTGATCGTCGGCGAGTGAGGTAAAAAAGCCGGCAGATCGCGGGTGAGGTTCACAATCCGACGAGGAGAACTCGTGCCGACGATAAAATCGCCTGACCAGTTTTTGAGTTTTTCTACATTCGCTTTCGGCAACAGCAACACATCATGGGCGTAGCGACGTTCAGTGATGGTGGTGAGCTTGATACCTTCTGGTCTTTCAGAACCCAAATCTTTATACGAGTGCACCACCATATCCACGGTGCCGTTCAGCAGCGCCTCATCGAGTTCTTTGGTGAAGAAGTCTTTGCCTTCTAGCTGCCAGAGAGGTTTATCGGTGATCTGGTCGCCTTGGGTTTTGATCAAGTGCAATTCGAACTTCTCACCCGAAAGTGCTTCGAGTTGGTTTTTCACGAGAGTGCATTGAGTGACTGCAAGCAGTGACCCACGCGTGCCGATTTTGTACATGATGGACTCTTAAACGGTGACGGTTTTGGGTGCGCTGGCAGTCTGCCACTTGAGGTGCTTTTCTTCAAGCCAACGTGAGCGACGCTCGACGATATCTAACATCGCTTGACGCGCAAGTGCGACGCGGGCGCGCTTCTGATCTTCCATCAACGCGCCTTCGGCGAAGATGTCTTCCAGACGCAAAAGACCTTCATCGCGACCCAGTGAGGTATGAAGGCAAGAAGGAGAGCCTAGATCGACGATGAGACGGTTCTCATGGCGATCGGCCCAAGCTGTGAAGAAGTCGTGGTCGAGAAGAACGCCTTCGAAGCCGATGGTGTTGGCGATGAAGGCAAACTCCCCCCAGCGTGAACGTTCAGACCATGGCAGAAGTGTGCAGCCATGGATCGCTGCGAGTTCTTCCGCACGGCCTTGATTGCGAGCGCACAAGACAACTTGCGTGCGTTTTTTAAATTGATTGATGAGGTCTTCGGCCAGTTGCCCAGAACCCAAGATAAGAATGGGGGATTGTTTAATCTTCCCAGAGAAATGGCGTCGCGTGAGGTGAGCATAGGTCTTTTGCCCAATGCCAATTAAGTGGTCCGTGCGAATGTCTTTGGCGTCTTTAAAAAGTTTTTCCAGGATCAAGAGCAAACGTGAGTCGCGCGCGTCAGTGGTCGTGAAGGCTTTGTAGGCGTCTTTGAACTGCCCCACAATTTCATTTTCACCCACGAGCTTCGACTTCAATCCGCAGATCGTCTCGAGCATGTAGAGATAGGCTTCTTGGCCCTCAGCTTTTTCATGCAAGGGCAGGGGATGAGAATCGAAGGGAAGTTGCTGATAGCTCAACACCATGGTGCGCTGACAAGTTTGCAGCGTAAAACAAGTTCCAAGGCTTGCGACACTAGGAGTCGAGCCGGCCGGGAAATTCCATAATTGGAGGGACATCACCATGGTGGAAGAATAACGAAGGCCGTTCATGTCTTTGTCACGGAATTGTCATGGCTTGTAGCTTTTGGGCGGTCAGTCTTCTTGACGGAATCTTAACCACGGGATAATTCCAGTAAGTCATCATTTTTGTTAGTGTTTCGACCGGATATCACTCTATGTCAACGCCACAAGACATGCTCCCTGTTGAGCGTCGATCTGCCACTTGGCAGTCATTTATTCCAGGCTTCCTTTGGGAGGCCTTCCGTCGTTTTGATCGTCGCATGGATGGCGCGGCTAGTTTTTTTGTTAAGCACTGGGGCAAGAGCCGCTTCATGGTGGCGATGTCGAAGAAGGCCCAGTACATGGGGCTTGAAAACCTTTTTCTCAAAGGCCCTAAAGCATTCATGTATTTCTTCCTGTTTTACTTAATTCGCGACACGATCTTGTACATCATCATTCCCATCTGGTTCGCCACGATGGTGGATTAAGCGGCCAAGGAGCCATAGCCCATGCAAAACTTTTCAATCATCTACACCCTCCTCGGTGGGCTTGGGATCTTCTTCTTCGGCATGAAGATTATGTCGGATGGTTTGCAAGGGATGACCGGTGACATGATTCGTAGAATCATGAACTCACTCAGCACCAATCGTGTCATGGCAGTGGGCGCAGGTCTTGGCGTGACGATGCTGGTGCAGAGTTCATCTATCACATCCGTGATGGTCGTCGGCATGGTGAACGCTGGTCTCATGACCTTGAAGCAAGCCATCGGCGTCATCTTCGGTGCGAACATTGGCACCACCATCACCGGTTGGTTCTTGGCCGTGCAAGAGCCCCATCACGGTTTGCTTTTCGTGGCGTTGGGGTTTGCTCCAGGACTATTTGCTAAGGGCAATCGTTGGCAACAAATTGGTAAAATACTCTTAGGAGTGGGTCTCGTTTTCGTTGGTTACAGCACCATCATTTCTGCTTTCGTACCTCTTCGCAACGATGCTGAGTTCATTGCTTCTATCGCCGCGTTTGGCGGTGAAAATTACGGCGCCTGGATCGCTTCTATCTTGATGGGCTGTGCCCTCACGATGGTGTTGCAATCGTCGATGGCGATGCTCGGGATCACCATGGCTTTGGCCACCACCGGTATCATTGGCTTTCATACCGCCGTGGCCCTCGTTTTGGGTGAGAACATTGGTAAAACCGTCACGGCGATGTTGGCGTCCCTGAATGCCAACGTGAGCGCGAAGCGTGCGGCGCGTGCGCATGCCATGTTCAACCTTGCTGGTGTTGTGGTTGTGCTGTTCGTGCTCCCTTATTTCTTCGGATTTATCGATTGGCTCATCCCAGGTGAAGCCGATTTGTTGGCGGCAGACGGAACTCGTCCGAACATCAACATGCACATCGCTGCGACTCACACGATGTTCAACTTACTCGCCACCATCGCGTTCTTGCCATTCTTGAACACGCTCGCCTCGATGATGACGAAGCTTACCCCGGATGATGAGCGCGAAAAGCAAGTGCCGTACTTGCTCCTCCTTGGAAATCCAACGGATATGCTGCCGGCCACCAGCTTGTTGCAGGCCGAGAGTGAAATTCGCAAGATGGCCGACATCGTCTCCCGCATGTACAAGATCACCCGTGATTACTGGCAGGGCGAAGACGATCCTAAAAAACTCGCGAAGATTCTCGACTATGAACGCATCACCGATAACATCCATAAAGAAGTGACCGTGTTCCTATGCTACGTGATGGAGCGCCCCTTATCTCATCATCAGTCGGAACAAACCCAGGCCTTGATCAAGATCGCTGATGAGCTCGAAAGCTGCGCGGACTACCTTGAGCGCTTGGCCACCTACCGTGAGCGTTTCCGTGGCGGCGATACCCTCGAGGGCGATAGCCGCAATGAGTTCTTCTCGTTCATGGACGAAGTCCATGGTTTCTTCGCTCTCACCATCCAAGGGCTAGAAAAAAACGCCATCCAAGACATGGAACTTATAGTCGCCAAGAGTGAGGAATTGCAGATCTGGGCCGACTCCATTCGTGACAAACACTTGGACCGTATTGCTAAAGGGGCCTACAAGCCTGTGACCGCATTAACCTTCTCTGACATGGTGGTGGCGCTTCGTAAGATTCGCACCCACGCTTTCCGGATGTCGCAATCTGTGGAAGCCCTCAACCTAGAAAACGAGTGAGACAATTATGGGTTTAATTTTTACTGCTGACCAAATCATCGAACGCGATCGTGGACTCACTTTTGATGACGTGCTTTTGATGCCCTGTCATTCGACCATCAGCTCTCGCCGTCATCCGAATCTCGAGAGCCGCCTTACCAAGAAATTCAAGATCACCAATCCCATCATCTCGGCCAACATGGACACGGTTACAGGCGTTGATATGGCGATCAAGATGGCGCAGTTGGGGGCCATTGGAATCCTTCACCGTTTCATGTCGCCAGCGGAGCAAGTGGCCGACGTCAAACGCATCAAAGCCGCTTCGGGCTCAACGCCTGTTGCCGCTTCAATTGGTGTAAAAGAAGACGGCATGGAGCGCGCGAAACTCCTCGTCGACGCTGGCGCAGATATTCTCACGCTTGATATTGCACACGGCGATTCAGTGATGATGCTCGAGACATTGGACTACGTGAAAAAGAATTTCCCTCATGTGCAAGTCATCGCTGGCAACGTGGCGACTCCGCACGGCACCCGTACCCTGATCGAGCACGGCGCTGATGCGATTAAAGTCGGCATCGGCCCAGGTTCCATGTGCACAACTCGGATCATCACCGGTTGCGGTGTTCCTCAGCTGAGCGCTGTCGCTTTGTGTGTGCTGGAAGCTCGTAAGCATGACGTGCCTGTGATCGCTGACGGCGGCATCAAGACTTCAGGCGACATCGTCAAAGCGTTTGCTGCCGGCGCCGAAACCGTGATGCTGGGTTCAATGCTCGCTGGTTGCCTCGAAACTCCGGGCGAGATCCACGGAGGCATGAAGAAGTACCGCGGGATGGCCTCTAAAGATGCTCAGGTTTCTTGGCGTGGAGAACTTCCAAAAGGCATGGCGGCAGAAGGCGAAAGTCGCATGATTCCGTGTAAAGGCAGTGTGGAACACCTCATTATGGAACTGACCGGAGGAGTTCGCTCTGGCATGACCTACCTAAATGCGCAGAGCATTGCAGAAATCAACAAGAATGCCCGCTTCATGGAGATGACGTCGTCAGGTATGATGGAGTCTAAGCCTCACGGCATGACCACCTGATAAGGAGTGAGCGTTGCAAAGCGACGTCCTCGACATTGTTGCGTCCTATCCTAAACTCGCCGCCCGTTTAAAAGAACGTCCGCAAGAGCGTGCCCGCATGGAGAAACTCGTCGCCGAGATCAACGGCGACTATTCTCCCGCGATGGTGAAGACGCTCGCCACGATGATCGAAAACACCTTTTTGAAACTCTACGACGGCATCCAGCTCGACATGGCGAAAGGTGTTGATCTGGTGGCGTTGCGCGAAACCCATCACATCGTTTTGGTGCCCAATCACCAGTCGCACGCCGACTACGTGGCGCTCTCGTACATCATCTGGAAAAACTACGAACTTCCGTTGTACGTCGCTGGTGGGATTAATCTCAATATCTTTCCCATCGGTGCGCTTTTTCGCAAGGCCGGCGCTTTCTATATCCGCCGTTCTTTCAATGCGGATGTGCTCTATAAGCTGACCTTTGAAGCCTATATCTATTATCTCATCCAGAAGAATTTCCTCGTGGAGTTTTTCATGGAAGGAGGGCGTACACGCACCGGCAAGTTGATGAAGCCGCGCTACGGTCTCTTCCAAATGCTTCTCGAAGCCCACGCACAGATTCCGGACTCGAAGCCTTTCATGTTCATTCCGGTAGCGATCGCTCACGAATTTATTCCTGAAGCGAAGGCCCACGCTCGCGAGCTCTCCGGTGGGAAAAAAGTCGCTGAAAAACCAACGCAGCTATTGAAACTGTTTAAACTTTTCAACAAACGCCTCGGCACCATCCACGTTCGTCTCGGCGAAGGCATCGAGGTGCCGGGCTACATCGGCGAGATTAAGCGCGCCACTCAAGAACTCGCGTTTGAGTGCTTTAAAGCTGTCGGTCGCGGTATGCCGGTGACGCCTTCATCGCTACTGGCCCTTGTGATGCTCGATGAACCCACCGGTGCGCTCACTTGGAAGCAAATTGAGGAAAAGGCCCACGACATCGTGGAGTACTGCCAGAACCTAGGAATTCCCGTCACGCCATCGCTCCAGGAAGGGCGCCTCAGCGATTCTCTGCGCTCAGCGCTGGATATGTTCATCGGCAATAAGAAGATCGACCTCATCAAGCGTGAGAAGCTCAACCAGGTGTTCTACGCTGTGAAAAAAGACGCTCGTGTCGAGGTTCTCTTTCACAAGAACATGATCCTGCACCACTTCTTGGTGCCGGGATTTATCAATGCGGTTTGGTTCAGGATTTTCAGCGGCGAGATCAAGAACTCTCTGCAGCTGACACGTTTCTTGCAACAGCAGCGTAATGAGCTCAAGTACGATTTCTACCTTCCGAGCATCAAAGAAATGATCCTCCATGCTCGCGACGTCGTGGCCTTTGCCGTCGGTCGTCCGATTCATGCCCTCGATGAAGCCCTGGAATTCAGCCCGCATGAACTTTACCTCCTTGCGACTAAAGTGCGGCATTTTTCGACGGCTTTCAGCTACCTCTACGAAGCCTACTATCTTTCGGCGACGGGCCTGAAATACTTGGCCAATGAGACCTTCAATCTTGAACGGTTTCTTCAGGTTACTCACGAGCTTTTCAGCATGGAACTTGAGCACGGTCGGGTGGTGAAGTACCCTGAGGCGTACTCGGTGCCGATCATCAAAGACACCCTCGATTATCTGCAAAACCAACAGGTTCTCGAGCGTATCGACGGCGGGAAGTTCCGCGTTACAGACGTGCAGAAAGTGGAAGTTCTTATTGAGAAGTTCCTGCGTGATCTAAATGATCAAGTGGCGATCAATTTGAAGTTCAACCGGGCCCCCGTCGCTGGGGGAGATACCAGTTCCTAAATCTCAGGACTTGCCGGCCATCATCGCGGCAAGGTAAGTTAGCTGCCACAGAAGACAATAAGCCCCGATATATGGAGGTGGGTTATAAGCGAGAAGTTCCAAGAGCCACGCGTTAACGAGAAAATTCGTGCGCACGAAATCCGTCTGATTGGTGACGATGGTAAGCAGTACGGAGTCGTTACATTGGCGCAAGCACGTTTGATCGCTGAGAACGAGCAATTGGATCTGATCGAGATCGCCGCCACCGCAAGTCCTCCTGTCGTGAAGTTGATGGACTACGGTAAGTACAAGTACCAGGCCCAGAAAAAAGCCTCTGAGGCGAAGAAAAAACAAGTTGTTATCGAAGTTAAAGAGATGAAGTTCCGCCCCGGGATCGATAAGCACGATCTTGATGTGAAAATGAACCAAATCATTAAGTTTTTGGAGCATGGCGACAAAGTGAAATTGCTTATGCAATTCCGCGGTCGTGAGATGGCGCACAAAGAGATCGGTCTTGGGAAGTTTGATGAAATCATCAAGCTCATCCAGGAGAAAACCGGCGCTCTGGTAGAAGCCAATCCTAAGATGCTCGGTAACCGCTGCCACGCTATGGTGGCCCCAGGGAAAAAAGGCAAGTAAAGTCACCTGACTTTGCGCTTTCCCTCCCG